>JAMLFY010000006.1:32022281-32183789 GCA_030441495.1 Dalbergia oliveri | reverse complement strand
CAAAGCAAGAGGCCTGGAGTGGAGTTTGGGTCAAGAGATTTTCCCCTAGAAGCCTACCTAGAAGGATAAGAGAAGAGGCAGAAAGACAAAGGCTTGACGACCTACCTAATTAGACGACTTTCCCGATACACCCCAGTCCAGGTCGAAGTTGACATTGATTGACTCATTGATTCAAGAGATAGGCTCCTTAAAGCAAAGCCAGGCTTTAAAGACGAGCGAAGGCCCCCTTCACCCGCTTCAGCTCTTCTGAAGGGTAAGGAGCCACCACTAGATTCTAGCTTTAAGGCTGAATTGGCATTGTGCTGCCAGAGGACGCGAATGTACTAAAGTAGCATAGCTTCCAACCCTTGCTTAGAAAACAAGAATAAAGGATTAAGAGAAGAGCATATAGAGGAAGGTTAGATGTAATTCAAGTAGCAGAAATATGGACATGAGCCCCACAAACAAGCTCTCAGGCAAAAAGAATTGGAAATAGGCCAAGCCTTTTTCTAAAGTTCGGAAGAAGACATAGGAGCCTAGCCAATCAAGATCCTCAATCGATGCATCACATGAATCTTACTCGGATCTATACATTGAGCTCAATCTTTTGAATTAGCCTTAGAACTAGAACTTTCACAAAATTTGACTTTCTAACCTCACTCTACCTTACCAACCCCTTAGATTGGCTTCCTTAGCCCTATCTTGGTGGAAAGCCGGTGAACGCAATTCTTTTGCCAGATTCTTGGTCAAGGTTTGACCTCGGTTCCTAAGAGTACGCTCTTCGGCGCTAAGCTTAGGGAGGTACCATTACGCCTTTCTTCCCGGTATCGAGCTAAAACTGGCATTTTTTGTTCTTTTTTTAGAAAAGGTGGTGAAAATTCAGTTCTTAGTGGAGCAAGTTTGCGAAGAGGTTTAGATGTAAGAGGTTGACTGGATAACTCCCTAATCGACGAAGTTACCATTCAAATTATGGCTAAGCCGCTTCCATCCATTAAACCCTTAGACTTAGAGGGAGCTTAATAGCTTTGAAATAGTTCTTTCATTGTCCTCTCAATGAAGAAGAGCCCCTTCGCTTTCTTAATGACTACGAGTTAGTCTTAGGTTGGCGTAGGCAAGGTCCTAACTCTTACTATTTTTTCACGCATGACATGAAGTTGCTACCTCACTAACTAGTATTTGAACTGGAATGCCAGCGGAGGAGTGTAACTCTCTTATCGCGCTATCCAACTTGTATGTGAAAAGTATTTCGTACTCGTAACTGATCCCTTCCTAGCGAAGGTGTGCTCCAATCTCCAATGGCAAAAAGAAAGCAAAGATAGGCCAGCTGGAAGGGAAGAAGTTGTACTCTTGTCGAAACCTCATTCCCAAGTCGACCTTCACGCTACAACTTTTAGACCAGCCCTTTGAAAGACTCTCTTTGAAGAATGGGGAAAGGATTTCTTTTAGAATGTCCAACTAAGCAATATACTCTCTTTTAAGCTCTCTCTTACTCTCAGGTGGTAAGGCTTCTTTAAAAGGTACGACATCCCTTCTTCATGAGCACCTTATGCTCAAGTTCTCATTCTTTTATGAAGTTAGTTCTTTCTAGACAAATGACCCAAGACTCTGGGAGAATCCTTTATTGAGGACCCTTTAACGGGATATATGTCCGCTTCCATCTCATTCTCGTTGTCTAGAGAGGCTTTTGGCCACACGCTCGAAGATCAAAAGTGAGGTATTCCATCATAAACTGACGAGCTCCGGGAGGAGCCTAACTCTTGAGCTTTGCTTGCTTAGAAGGTGAGAGCTTAGGATGGCTAGAAGTTCAGCTATCAGATAGCAAAGAGAAGAGCCCAGCAAGCGAATCGTAGAAAAAGCACTTCCCTAATTCTTAACGTAAGAAAGGAATAGAGTCTAGTAAGTAGAGGTGAGTGGGGTGTCTTCCATAGAGGAGGAATGCTCACCGATAAGGTATGAGTGTAATACTTGGAGCGAGAGAGTTAGAGGGAGTTGGCTGGTTGGATAGGACTAGTAGGGGTGGCCCAATCACTAATAGGTCTCTAAAGAGAGCCACCTCATTCTTCTAGAGGAAATTGCTTTGGTCGATCCAGTTGATTAAGTCGTTGTCTTCGTCCATACCCACATGCTTGGAGTGCAGGGCTTACCTCTTCTTCTGCGTGCATGCTTTTTGTTTTGGTATAGCCCCACCCCATTCCAACATCAGGAATGGTGGCCTTTCTAATACCTATCTTTATAACTATCATGTCTTAAGTGTTACTACTCCTCAGGATCACATAGTATTCTTCTTTGGTTGGTGCGCTTTCTCGAGACGAGATCTCTATCGTCTTCGTGTCCATCTCTAGGTGGTTGAGGTCCCAAGTTTGTAAGGGCTAGGTTCGATTAGACCAGCTTATATACAGGTTTTTATACCTAACATTTAAGCATGACTTAGGCCATGGCGTGCATACCCCTATTTTCTAATCTCCCTAGCTGCTTGTCGTCACACCTTTACTCTGGTGTTAGTCTTTCGAAACTTTTTTCTTTACCCTATCTTTTCAAAGCTTAGTTACCGACAAAATCTGGGAAGTAAACCCGCCATCAATGCTTCTTATTAGGAAAGGAGATGGATGTGTAAAAAAGGATCCTGATTATGGGCAAAAGCGTTTTATCACTTTAGAAATTTGACAAGCATGACTCTGGTACTAGCATCTCTACTTCTTCTAACGCTTATCTCTTTCTTGCTTCTTTGCTTTAATCCTCTTGATTGCTCCCTATAGAAGATCGATTGAAGAGGCCTGATTTCTATATAGAAAAGAAATTGCCAATTAACGATACTAATTCCAGGCCTGTCCCGTCTTTTGAATTTAAACTGGCCTTGTTACTACAGAAATGGTTGTATAGGAATTGCGATATGGCTTAGCTCCTTAGCTCTAGGAAAGGAATACAGCTGGCCTGGCTTAGCTCATGAACCCCTAAACAAGAGGATTCCTAGCTACTTAGACTTGTAAGACAAGAGCGACTATCAATGACTAGAAGAAGATTATCTGCCCAGGACAGGAAGAGAAGACATAAGACAAAGTCTATAATATAAACAGACTAAGGGGTTAAGTTACATACGTAAACATCCACTATACTTCGGTGGTTAACAACCACCTACTTCTTTGAAACATCAAATCTGGCGTAGTATGAATTCTACGTTAGTAAATGAAGAATCGGGTGATATCCAATCCTATGTCCAAAAGTAGAGCACCATTATCTAATCAGGCTAAAGAAAGACTTCAGGCCAAAAAGCTTAGATATTAGGAAAGGTTGAAACGACAAGAAGAGCGCTTAGTGAGGAGACAGACGGCACTGGAGGGAGGAAATTATCTCAAATAAGGAAGCACGTCAACTCGACAGAAGCTCGCGAAGAGAAGAAAATAGGTTAAATTCATCCCAAGCCGATTGCTCCTCTTGAGATGGTAGTGAAGAAGGCTCGATGTAATTGAGTCTTTCATGTAGTTCCAAATCTTCTATGTCCTCTGAGACGACAAGAGTCAGAATTGGTACTAAGAGAGAGCGAAAGTGATTGATTGTCTCAAAAGAACCAAAGTGCAGGAAGGAAAGACAAGGAAAAAAAGCCCATCCATAACTAAGAATAGCAATAAAGCTAGAAAGAACAAGAGAGCATCGAGTTCGAAAGAGAGGTCAGTGCCTTAATAACGTAAGCAGATGTTACAACTTATCCCTTTCCTAAAAGAAGGTTTGATTTAATAAGTGCTAGTGGGGTGGGGCACTTCCAGGAGTGGTTCGTTTAGCAAGTAGTCTTATTGCTTGAAAGCACACATAGCACACGGTAAGAGAGTTTGAGTGTGAAAGCAGTGTACTTATGCCCCTGAGATAAGGTATGCTTTAAGTGCGTTCTCTAACTATAAGAGCGGGAACGCAAGCACTTACTTTCTTTAAGACGCTAACTTTCATAGCAGCTTAAGAAGTAGACGTTGTTCTCTCAGGTTTTTTAGTGCACTTGAAGAAGGAGCAACGGCGAAAAGCTTCAAGTGATTTTCCCTTTATCCTGTTGCAAGGGAAGATAACTGCATAACCTAGGAATACAACTCCATAAGAGCGAGAGTACGGGATAGAAAGAACACACGATTCCCATCATGATAGAAGCTTTCATAGTAGAGGAGTGCTCAAGTTCGAAATTAGACTTTTTCTTACTGGAAGAGCTGCCCTAAAACTCTGAAGCGAAGCAAAGGGTGGTCCCCGACGTTGCGTATATGGCTATATAGCGTCAGCGTTGTTTGCAAGTACATTAGTCAGGAACAGCGTAGCGTCATGGTAGCGTTAGCTACGCTCGACTACGGGATGAGTCATGTGATCTACCTGACATTTTATTGAGATGAACTTTAAGCTTGAATAAAACTGTCTCATACCAGTTGTTTATTCCCATATTTATTCCTTCTATAAATAATGGATTCTTTTTTATAGTAAGTAGGGCCCCAAAACGAAAAAAAAAAAAAAGGTGAGGAACCAAGTTGTCATAGGAAAGCGAAAAAATGATTCTCTCTTCTTAAACAACCTATATCCTCCACACTTAATCAACATTTGATAGATTATCCAACCCAGAGCAATCTTAGTTATTGGTGGGGCTTCGGTTGATACATGGTATTTGTTTAGTCATTCAAATAGTGGCAGCGTTTTTTAGCTATGCATTATACACCTCATGTGGATCTAGCTTTCAACATCATAGAACACGTTATGAGAGATGTTGAAGGGGCTGGTTGCTCCGTTATATGCATGCTAATGGGGCAAGTATGTTTCTCATTGTAGTTCACCTTCATATTTTTCATGGTCTATATCATGCGAGTTATAAGTCCTAGGGAATTTGTTCGGTGTCTGAGTTGTAATCTTCCTATTAATCATTGTGAGCTTTTACAGATACGTACCACCTTGGGGTTAGATGAGCTTTTAGGGAGCTAGTAATTACAAGCTTAGCTAGCGCCATACCTGGAGTAGGAGATACCATAGTGACTTGGCTTTGGGGTGGTTTCTCCATGGACAATGCCACCTTAAATCATTTTTTAGTCTTTATCATTTATTCCCCTTTATTTTAGTGGGCGCCAATCTTCTTCATCTGGCCGCATTGCATCAATATGGATCAAATAATCCATTGGGTGTACATTCAGAGATGGATCAAGTTTCTTTACCCTTATTTTTATGTAAAGGATCTAGTAGGTTGGGTGGCTTTTGCTATCTTTTTTTCCATTTGGATTTTTTATGCTCCAAATGTTGGGGCATCCGACAATTATATACCTGCTAATCATGCCCACCCCGCCTCATATTGTGCCGAATGGTATTTCCTACCGATCTATGCCATTCTTCATAGTATACCCTGACAAATCTGTAGCCGCAATAGCACCATTTTATATGTCTATTGGCTTTACCTTTTTTTAAAGTATGTATGTGCGTAGTTCAAGTTTTCGCCCGATTCACCAATGAATATTTTGGTTGCTTTTGGCGATCGCTACTACTAGGTTGGATCGGATGTCCTGGAGGCACCATTTGTTACTATTGGACAAATTCCTCCTTTTGTTTTCTTCTTGTTCTTTGCCATAACGCCCATTGGGACGAGTTGGAAGATGAATTCCTTATTGTTACACGGATGAGCTGGACACACCTCGAGTGATCAATTCTGACACCAATCATTTACTTATCTTGCCAAAAGGGCCAGAATGAAAGGGAGTGGAAAAGAGCCATAATGAAAAAAGTAGGGGAGAGGGGAACTTTTAGTCAGGAGGACGCATTTTATAACCTAGTCACGCTCAATTGTGGGTTATTAAGTCCAACCTAAATATGAGCTTAGGGATGCTTCCTCTTCAGAGGCATTCCAAGAGCTCCTTGCTCTACGACCTCCATGGTGAAGTAAGTAAGATCTTTGCCCCTGACTCTCTCCTAAACAGGGGGAGGGATTGAGAGGAAAGAAAAGGGATCCAAATTTCCCATCAATAAAGTGAGGGCTTTCAACCTTCCCCACCCCTCTTTCCATTCTTCCTTCCCCTCTCACTCCCCCTTTTTCAAGAATCCCGCTCCCTAAGAAAGGGCCCATCTTGATAAGGAAGGAAACGAAAGATTCTCCATTTTATGACAAATCCTCCGATGGTGTTCCACTAACCACAAGGATATAGGGACTCTATATTCATCTTCGGTGCCATTGTTGGAGTGATGGGCACATGCTTCTCCTTATTGATTCATATGGAATTAGCACGACCCGACGATCAAATTCTTGGTGGGAATCATCAACTTTATAATGTTTTAATAATGGCTCATGCTTTTTTAATGATCTTTTTTATGGTTATGTTGGCGATGATAGGTGGATCTGGTATTGGTCTGTTCGATTCTGATAGGTGCACCTGACATGGCATTTCCACGATTAAATAATATTTCATTCTGGTTGTTACCACCAAGTCTATTGCTCCTATTAAGCTCAACCTTAGTAGAAGTGGGTAACGGTCCGGTGGACAACTGTCCGCCCTTAAGTGGTATTACCAGCATTCTCTGGAGGCAGATTCAAGCAATTTCTAGTCTTCATCTATCTGGTGTTTCATCCATTTTAGGTTCTATCAATTTTAAAACAACTATCTCCAACATGCGTGGACCTGGAATGACTATGCATAGATCACCCTATATGTGTGGTATGTTCCAGGTAACAGCATTCCCACTTTTATTATCACTTATGGTATGGGAGGGGCAATTATAATGTTATTAACCAATCGAAACTTTAATACAACCTTTTGATCCCGCGGGAGAACCCATATTATACTAGCATTTCTTCGGTTCTTTGGTCATCCAGAGGTGTATATTCCCATTCTGCCTCGGTCTGGTATCATAAGTCATATCATTTCGACTTTTTGGAAAACCGTCTTCGGGTATCTAGGCATGGTTTGGGCTCATCATATGTTTACTATGGGCTTAGATGTTGATAGCCGTGCCTACTTCACCGCAGCTACCATGATCATAGTCCCCACAGGAATTAAAATCTTTAGTTGGATCACTACCATGTGGGGCTGGATACAATACAAAACACCTATGTTATTTGTGTAGGGTTCATCTTTTTGTTCACCATAGGAAGACTCACTGGAATAGTCCCGGAAATTCTAGGCTAGACATTGCTCTACATGATGCTTATTATGTGGTTGCACATTTCCATTATGTACTTTCTATGGGAGTCGTTTTGCTTTATTTGCAGGATTTCACTATTGGGTGGGTAAAATCTTTGGTTGGACATACCTGAAACTTTAGGTCAAATCCATTTTTGGATCACTTTTTTTGGGGTAATCTAACCCTCTTTCCCATGCATTTCTTAAGGCTTTCGGGTATGCCACGTCGCATTCAGATTATCCAAATGCTTACACTGGATGGAATGCCCTTAGTAGTTTTGGCTCTTATATATCCATAGTTGGGATTCATCATTTCTTCGTGGTCGTAACAATCACTTCAAGCAGTGGAAATAACATAACAAGGGCGAACATTCCTTGGGCTGAACAAAATTCAACCACACTGGAATGGCGTACAAAGTTCTCCAGCTTTTCATACTTTTGGAGAACTTCCAGCTATCAAGGAGACGAAAAGCTATGTGAAGTAAAAGAAGAAAAGGTCACGAACCTACTAAGAACCTAACAGAACTTTTCAAAATGTGGGTTCCAACGAAGAAGAGTTGAGGACCAACTTTGACCTAATTTAAAAGTTAAGAAAGCAAGCTCATAAGAATGGCTACTTACCAAAGAGGATAGCGAGGTACTACAAGGCCAGAGTTCCATTTTGAAATTGGATCAGCACAAGCACTCCTACGACTATGACTGGACGGTGGTGGACTCTTTCTCAAAACCTGACCCCCACCTACCTATTTGATTTGATGAAGCAACCATCACTGAAGCAATTGATTTTGTAGCCAGCTCAACTCCATTTAACAGGTTAGTAGCGAAAGGTAAGGCTTCATTCCCAAGTGGACGAGAAGAAGGAGCAACCCCTATTAAGTTAAGTTCAGAGAAGAGAATCAAAGGTCAATGGCCAATAGAGGATTTCTCCCTCCACCAAATTCATCTTAAACGACCGATATGCCGAGATGACATCCAACACGAGAGCAAGAAAAGCTGTATGATAAGAGTCCTTATCCTACCTACCCAATTTATTTAGTTTATGGGAGTAGTAAGACAGCATTTAAAAGTTGCATACCAAAGAGCTTGATAAGCTATTCCATTTTTCAGTTCGTTACGCCATTCGATAGGAAGAAAAGAGCATGAAGGTTTTTCAAAGGCTTCAAGCCCTGTTTCAGCTTAGCATTGATTCCCTGGCACCTTTCTTCCAGCTTGGCACGTTTAAAGAAGGTGCCTACATTAAAGTGTACAAAGTGGCATAAAGTTATTCTTTTCGGGTTCGGTCAAGAGGGACAAAAGATAGATGCTTTCTATCAGTCAAAGTGGATACCGCCCTCATGCTCCCATGGTTCGCTTACCGAGGAATAGAAGGGAGGACCGGGGCTAGAGCAAGTTGGGTTAGGTATAGAACCGTAAGCGCTGGGGTGACAAAGGACGTGCTCGTATGGTTCAAAGAAGGGTATGATCTACTCTTTGATTGTTGGGAACTTTCACTCCTCTATATTTGAAATATTCCTTTCTAGGAGCATTACGATTGCGCTCAAATGGTCTCTTATGAAGTCTCTATTGGTCTTATTCTTATTGTGCGCCTTGTGAGCGCATTTGGATCGTAAAGGCAATCGCTCGGATGTTCACCTGACCCCAACTAGGGAATGCCGGGAGGAACGTAGCATGGGAATGTCCGTGTCTCGTCGCAAGGCTCATTTTTCATTTTTGGTCATAGGACGGCAGATTTATCTGATCAAGGGCTGGGGTACAAGGGTCCTGGTACTATCCAGGTGCGAAGAACCCTGGAGGTGATTGCAATGAGCAGAATTCTCATCACGGCCTAAACGACGAGCAAACACTCGAACGTGGGAGCAAGGGATCACCTAACGATGGACGAGCTCCAAGGAGGGAGGAAGAAGAAGGCAAGAACCATGCTTTCAGAGAAGTGACGATCCGAATCTTCTTAAACTGAGAATCATGACTAAGCCATGCCATAAGGTCATTCTCCAAACGAGACGGGGTCAAGCCTTTAGGTTTTTTAGTAGGTTGGGTGACAGAATCGGCCATAGGAGTGCTTCGGATATAAACCAGGGCAACCAATGTCGAGCATAAACGATGCCGCCCGTTTTCATTTCGTGGAAGTCCCCGCAGAGGGAAGGGTTGTAGGTGATGGCGCGTTCTACTTCTTATCTAGAGAGGCGCTGAAATCATTCCTATTGGGTCGTGCGTGGCAGTGGTATAGATGAATAAAGGCGGGCCGCTTAACGGGACCTATTATCTTATCTTAATAGGCGACAAAGCTGAATAGGAAGGGAAGGGCTTGATGAGTGCCCTTTTTTAGCCTTTAAAAAAAGGGCTCTCATGTGAAGCTAACATGGTTGGCTACATACAAGTATAGCCAAATCAAGATGAGACGTGACGGTTAGAGGCCGAGCGGGACTATCATAGGAAACCCCCCCGCTAGCTAACATAGAAAAAGATTCCGAATAGGAAAAGTATCTATGTGAATCTCTTCCCGAACAGGCCAGGCCGAATCGGGCCACCACTTGGGATGGGAATGGCTTAGCCCATATGCATCATTTGATGAAAGCACTCAGTCGCTTCCTCGAAGTGGCTTGTCAACCACGCTTTCCCCCTAAAAACAATGCTCCTCACCAACGGGTTGGGGCAAGACAGCAATGAGTAGTTTGCTCCAGGACTCCACCCCTCGAGGCAGGATGCCGGGCGAGATGGAGCTAGAACCAACCTATACTTTCCTGGGGCTTGCCTTGCCCCAACATCTAAATCAAATGCGGCGCGAAAAGGAAAGTATAGGTTGGCAACTAACTCATTTTAATCTCCCTTTAGTTATCCTACGAGTAAGGAAAATATGACTAAATTTTTCTTTTGAACTTAAAACTTAAAATGCGAGGCGCGTGCACATAGATACCGATTAATACACATAAGACATAGCAACCATATACCCGTCATCATAGCATACATAGATAAACTATAGTATAATCACAACACAAATCATATATCATAATCTTAACATAATAGCGATGTCCTATAAACATAAGGACACCTTAAGATTCTAAACACAACAATCAAGGTCGAGTATACACTAGCTCAAAACTTAAACATAACTATCATAGAACTAGACTATTCTTCACGCTTCCGCTACGACCTCTGATTCGGAAATGACGTGACCTCTTTTACCCGCTCCTCAAGGAAGCTCATGAACACCCGCATCATTCATGTTGGAGACGACATCGGAAGAGGAAAATGGATGAGAAACTATTCAAGATTCTCAGGAGCTCCCTTGACTTTAACACAAGTGTCATCGTCATCATCCCCAGCCACTTTGATTTTCTTTATGAAAGAAGTGTACATGCATAAGATTCAATTTTAAATTTCTCAAATCCTATGATCCGAAGTGGGTGTTTTTTAGCATGGGTCTTAATGATATGAATGCAACAATATCTCGTGTATGCATGGCAATACATTAAGAACATAACCAATACATGTAAAAAGCAAATGTCATATGATTAAATGCACCAATAGGATAATAATGCAACATATATACATATATGCCTCTTTTCTTTACTTTTCATAATTGAACTTTCAAGTTCTTTTCTAGCCTTGCACATGGTCACCAAAAGTTACCTGCTTCACCTTCCCTGCGATTTTTCATGGTCACCAAAACTCCTTCTATTCTATCGCCTAGGATGAGCTCAATCCTAACTAGCCGTTGCTAGATTTAGTATGGGGTAATAGAGGGGGAACACATCTCTTTCTTATCATGAGTATGAAACTTTATCATTCATCATTCATGCTCAAAGTTCCATGATTTTTCTAAGTCAACAAAATTGGCGGAAACCGACAACATTATGGTGGGAACGGAATTTTCCCAAGTTTGCTTCCTATCGTATAGCATCCAAACATGCATCTCAATCAATCATACATGATTGCAACATGCCATTAATACTTTCACATATTCTCGATATATCAAAACTATGTGTTCACTTGGTCGCTTACTCTCATCATCTTCCCTATCTTATAGCATCTTATGCTTTGACCCTTAAGGGTTTTAAACTCATGTTTTAATTATTCTAACACCCATAACAGATCTTTGATGCACCTAAAGGATCATTACTTGTAATTCTCTCTAATTTTTATGCTTAATAACACCTCCAAATAGCATTGCACAAATTGATTATGATGATTATTATTTGATTACGGGTTCTAGAATCTACGTCTTTGACCCTTTCTAAGTCTCATCTTCGCCTAAGGCTCTATATTCAATTCCTAAACCAATTATTAGGGATTCCTACACATATCCACTAATTATAAACCATTTTCCTTAGGTTCAATTATGCTAAAACAGAATTTACATTTCTTGTGTCTAAGTGTTCTAGAATTCTCATTTTAAGTCATTTCTAGTTACTTATTCTTTCATAACTTCCCTAAATTGGTCCTTGCTTCACTCAAACATAATTTTACACATTTTAACTCCACAAAACAGAATTAATACAGTAGCCAAAGGAACAAAGGAAACCAGAATATATATCACACATAATCACATAATTCATGTTTTAAGTGCATATAAGTTGCTAGATTTCTCTTGAAATGATTTTAAGAACTCAAAACTCTTTTAGAAACAAATTTATCTCATTAAAATCATGTAAACATGAGTAAGGCAGTAGCTAATTTATTTTGCCCATAAAAAGGACTTAAAACATAGAATCATGCTCATAATGCTTTCCAAGTTCACCTAAGCTTAAAAAATTCCAAGACATAGGTTATTGGCACTTATGATTAGATGAACTCATATCAAGTTCATCATCATCATCACAAGGCCGAAATGGCACTCATGGAAAGCTTCCATTTTCTAAAACTTTACTTGTGATATTTGGGCAAGTCTAGCTCTAGAGTATTTAGGTGATGACATAAACATAAACATGCTATGCACTTTATTTTACTCTTCATTATAAAGTAAAGTGAGAGCATAAAATAAATATGAGATGCAACCTCATTATTATCTTTAAAGATTAAGTGATAACTTGAAATATAAACATGAAGTGCAAGCTTGGAATTTAAACATGAAATGCAAGTTCATTTATTTATTCTTGAGAACTTAGTGATGGCATCAAAAGTAAACATGATATGCAAAGCATAAACTTAAACATGAATGCAAACTTATTTTATCTTAACTAGAGCTCTTGCAAGACTTTAAAGGAATATAATAGCCTTAACCCAACATGTATCTTAACAATATAAAGTAAGCTTTAGAGTTCTTAGCACCAAGTCTTCAAAGAAGTCTTTGGTTTGAACTTCATCATCAAGCTCAAGAAAATGGACTAAGAGATAAACACCAACACTTATCAAAACAAACATAAAAAGAACTACTCATATTCTTCATTTTATTGCTCATGGGCTTCAATCTAGAGTAAACTCTTAGAATGGCCCAACTTTAAGGTTGGCAAAGGTAAGCTTAAAGCTCTTTGAAAACATATGATTAATTTTCTTAAACAAAACCTTTAGTGAGCTACTTAACATTTTTATCAAACTTTGTACAAATAAAGGAATGAAAACCGAAATCTTGAGGAGGAAAGGAAATGAGAACGAAATCTTGAGTAAGGAAAAGGAAAGGAAAACCGAAATCATGTATGGTCCAAGACCAAGTTTTCAAGCTTTAGAGGTTTCTCACATATGTTGAAACCTCATCATCAAGCCAAAGTTTTTCTCATCACAAGGCTCTAAGGCCGAAATGAAAAGAGGAAAGGAAGAGCTTTGAAAACCAAGAGAAAACTAGAACTTTTCTTAAAAAAGGTCAGCAAAACTTGCAAAATAAACCCCTACCAAATGAAGTCTTGAATGAAATGAAAGAAAGCTTGAGTTTTTGATGAAGTGAGAAGACAAAATCTTCCCTTTGATGGTGATGATGATTCGGCCAAGGTAGAAGCACAAGGAAGATGAATTTTCCTTGAAAGTATGAGCTTGGAAATGGAAAGATTTAGTGTTTGAGAGGTGGTTTGAGGTAGGAGGGTGGTGGTTCAAGGTTGTTTGTAGTGGTTTGTGATGGTGGAAAGGTTTCTTTGGTGGTGGAGAAAGAAGAACAAGATGAAGAGAATTTGAGAGGAAAAAGAGAGAATTGCAAGAAAGCTTAAACTTGGCAAAGATTCTAAAGTGTAACCAAGTTCTCTAAGGCTTGGTATTTATAGAAAAAATGCAACCATGGGGTTGCCAAGGGGGAGGAAGGCCGACGCCTCTCATGGCTTTGGGGAGGAAAATATCTTCAACAATTGGTCATTCAAAGGCATGGTTGGAAGTATGGCTAGGTATGGTCCAAAGTATGGCTTGAGGCATGGTTCTTTGAGTGAAACAAAATCAACATGTGGCACAAATGGGAGGGGAAATATTCAGCCAGCATTTCAGCCAAGGGAGGAGAGATTTTGTTCATCTAATTGAGGTTTAATTATGTGTTTAGGTGTTTCTTTGATTAAGGTTTTGATTAGGAGTTTGTAAGAAAGTGTTTAGGTGAGGTAATAGTCAATTAAGGTTGTCAAGACTTGATTTAGGGAGTGGTCTTGCTAGATTAAAGAATTAAAACTCTTTTTAAGTCAAATTAAGTCATAGACACAATTCCTTGATTTAAGGAATTGGAGAAGAATTTACTATTCAAGATTCCATGACTAGGAATCTTGAATAAAGAATGAGATTAGAGTTTATCTAAGCAATCTTAGGTTTAATTAACCTTAATAAATTATTTTGACTCTAGATTAATTATTGAAATTAATTAATCTTCGATTAGAGCCCAATATTACTTAGGTTTGGTTGATTACATCATTAGACTCACTGTACACTACTCTAGGGGCAAAATGGTAATTTTACATTAAAACTGCTGGGACCTCCCTAACTAACCATCATAAACCACTCATAAACACCATTCTTGAACATTCTGAAAGTTCGGGCACAAACGTCATCTTTACCCGTAAAACGCTACAGGGTATTTTGGTCATTTTAAGTCAAAAGTTCGGAAAACGAGATTTTCACCTTAGATATCAAACTTTATAGTTTTAACCCCCTTCAAACATTGTGTTGACCCATTTAGGAGTCGATCAGCTATCCTTAAATTTGGGTAAAAAAAATGACCTTAGGGGCATTTTGGTCATTTGCACTCAACAGTAAATTTGTTACACTAGCAAGGCGTCCCTGGCCTTTCTAAATATAGATAACTTGCCGGCTATGGTATACCAAGGTTAACGGAGTAACTGTTGTTAACTTTCAATTCCGTTCTCTAGGAATTCCCTAATCTAAAATCAACTAAAGTCATAAAAGGGGGAGTACAATGTTTTTAAGTTTAACATTTCTCATTGATTATAATGAAACATAAGCTTCACATATCCTTCTGACAATCATACTAACTCTTATTCTCATAATCAAAACAAAGTCATTAAATAACTCATATAATGTCAACTAAATCCAAGAATGGTCTCATGCATTTTGATAATGTAACGCTCAAAATTTCTGCTGTTAAGTACAAATGATCGAAATGCCCCTAAGGTCATTTTTACCAGGAATTAAAGGGAGTCGACCCGAAGTCTCAATGGGTAAACTCGATGTTTAAAGGGGATTATGTTGTTATGAATGATATCGAGGTAAAATCTCGTTTCTAAACTTTCGGCTCAAAATGACCAAAATACCTATGCTGTGTTCTACACGGTAAAAGGTGCCGTTTGAGCCCAAATTTCCAGGAAGTTTAGAATGATGTTTTTAAGTAATGTTTGGTGTTTAGTTAGCCTAGAAGGTCCTGGCAGTTTAGCACAAAATTACCATTTTGCCCCTAGAACAGTGTACATGAGCCTAACGACGCAATTAAGCAAACCTAAGCAATATTAGGCTCTAATCGAAGATTAATTTATTTCAATTATTAATCTAGAGTCAAAATGATTTATTGAGGTTAATTAGAACCTAAGATTGCTTAGATAAACTTTAATTGCATTCTTTAATTCAAGATTCTTAGTCATGGAATCTTGAATAGTATTTTCTCTCCAATTCCTTAAATTAAGGAATTGTGCCATACCTCATTTGACCAAAAGAATTATCTTAAATTACTAATCTAGTATGATTGCCCTCCTAATCAAGTCTTGACCTTCCTAATTACCCAATTACCTCACCTAAACACCTTCTTATAAACTCCTAATCAAAAGCCTAATCAAAGACACACCTTTAAACCACAATTAGATGAAACAATTTCCTCTCCCTTGGGCTGATGGCTGGCCGAAAATCCTCCCCCATTTTCCTTACATGTTGATTTATTTTACACACCAAAGAGCCATGCTTTCCACCATACCTTGCACATGCTTTGCCATACCTCACCATGCCTACAACCATGCTTACAACCATACCTTTGCAAGAGATATTTCTTCTCTCCTTCCTCCCTCATGTGGCCGGTTCCCTCCCCCCTTTGGAAGCCTCATTGTTGAAAATTTCTATAAATACCAAGCCTTGATGAACCTTGTCACACTTTGGTTCATTTGTTAAGTTTACACTTCTTACAAAAATTCTCTCATTTCTTCTCAAACTTCCTCACTTTGGCTGATTTCTTCCTTCAAGTTTCAAGAGGATTTTCTTTCTCCATTTCATCAAGAACTCAAGCTTTCTTTCATATCTCTTCAAGACTTCTCTAGGTAGGGGTTATGTTTTAATGTTTTGCTTGTGTTCTTCAAGAAAAGTTCTAGTTTCTCTTGGTTTCAAATCCTTTTTCCTCTCCCTTTTCATTTCGGCCAAGAGGCCTTTTCATAAAGAAAACATGAGCTTGATGATGAGGTTTCAAGATAATGACTTGTTGTTGTCATGTGAGAAACCTCTAAAGCTTGAAACAACTTGGTCTTGGACCATACATGCTTGTGTTCCTTTCTTTTCCTTGGTTTTATTTTCGATCCTTTTCCTTTTTTCTTTGAAAGATTTTAGTTTCCTTTTCTTTTATTTGAACAAAGTTTGTAAAATATGTCAAGTAGATCACAAAAGTTTTGTTAAGAAAATTAATCACATGTTTTTAAAGAGCTCTAAGCTTACCCTTGCCAACCTTAAAGTTGGTCGGCCATTCTAAGAGTTTACTCTAGATTGAAGCCCATGAGCAATAAAATAAAGAATATGAGTAGTTCTATTTATTTTGTTTTGTTAAAGTGTTGTATTTCTGGTTTTAATCCATTTCTTGAGCTTGATGATGAAGTTCAAACCAAAGACTTCTTTGAAGACTTGGTGCTAAGAACTCTAAAGCTCATCCTCCATTGTTAAGATACATAATGGGTTAAGGTTGATGTTCCTCTAAAGTCTTGTAAGAGCTCTAGTTAAGATAAAACAAGTTGCATTCATGTTTAAGTTTATGTCTTGCATCTCATGTTTATTTTGATGCCATCACTAATCTCACAAGAATAAATGAATGAACTTGCATTATCATATTTAAATTCCCAAGCTTGCATTTCATGTTTATATTTCAAGTCATCACTTAATCCTTAAAGATAATAATGAAGTTGCATTCCATATTTATTTTATGCTCTCACTTTACTTTGTAATGAAGAGTAAAATGAAGTGCATAGCATGTTTAAGATTATGTTATCACCTAAATACTCTAGAGCTCAAAGACTTGCCCTAAGTATCTTAAAAAGGGAACTCTAGTCAAAAAGAAATGGATGAGTTTTAGTATGATTCAATAATGGTTTGATTTTGTAAAATGCATGAATGATTTCAGGAAAATGTTGAAAACTGTTTTATGAGGTCTTAAGGTGTTTAAATAGCTTGGAATGTGTCAAAAATCATGTTTTCTCAAGTTCCGGTTCTGGTAATCGATTACCAAATTATGTAATCGATTACCAGAGGGTTTTCGAAGGACTTTTGGTTTGGTAACGATTACCAGAGAAAATGTAATCGATTACCAAGGCTATTCTTCATGCCCAGAGTCTCCTTAAAACTCTGTAATCGATTACCTGTTAGTGTAATCGATTACCCTATGTTCTTTATTTTTCAGAAACATTTAACCTAAGTAATCGATTACCATCCTATGTAATCGATTACCCTTGTTTTAAACCCAGAATGAATTTAGTTCCTGGTAATCGATTACTAGGAACATGTAATCGATTACCAGAACACCTTTTTGCTCCTGAAATTGTCCCAAGAAAAACTAGCAACTTATATGCATTTCAACTCAAGAGATTATGTGATTTTATGGGCTTATGATTTCGTTCTGCCCTCTATGTTTGGCTACTGTATAAATGCTGTTCTAAGGTGTTAAAATGTGTAAAATTATGTTTGAGTGAAGCAAGGATCGATTTAGAGAAGTTAGAAAAGAATAAGTAACTTGAAAGAATTAGAAATGAGAATTCTAGAACACCTTAATGCATAAAAATGCAAATCTGTTCCAGCATGATTAATTCAAGGATAAATGGTTCATAATCATAAGACATGTATAAAATCCCTTCATAAATGATTAGGTACTAATTTCTAAGCTTAAGGTGATGATAAGAACTTAAAATAGGAATTCTAGCACTCTTAGATATGCCAAAACATAATTTCTGTTCCAGCATAGTTAGATTGAGGAAAATGGTTTATAACTTAGAGAACATGCCTAGGAATCCTCATAATTGGTTTAGGAATTGATTATGGAGCCTTAGGCGAAGACGGATCTTAAAAAGGGTCACGAACGGAGATTAGAGCCCCGTAAGCATATGATATTTCTGCCCTTTCATGTGCATGCTGTTTGGAATTTTAGTGAGTTCAAATCTTAGAGAAAAGTTTAAGTGTTAACCTCTTGAGGGTAATAAAGATGCAAATACAAGTTTAAGGCCCGTAAGGGTCAAAGCATAAGATACTATGAGATAGGTGGCCGAGAGAGCATAATTATGATGATGAACCTTGAGCATATTTATGATGATGTGATTATGTTAGTTCCTTGAGCATGAAACTTTATGTGTATGATTGATATGATGATATGATGAAATGTTGTATTTAAGATGCATAAGGTTTCGAAATATGAATGAAATTGAGGAATATGCTCATGTGAACTAGAAAGATATTGATTTGAGAAAGTTCCATGAAAATGATGCATGTGACTGAGATTATGTGGCATGACTCAAATTTGAGGAAATTCGGAGTAGCTGTTATGCCGCCGAATTTCCGTCAAATTTGAGAGACATAAGAAAGTTTTTGAGAAATATGATGTTTAAGGTGACACACCGAGACGTACTTCTCCTTAGAGAAGGTAAAACCGTGAGGGCATAGACATTCCTCAAAGCGGACAAAGTCGTTGGTCTTAACCAGTCGATGCGTTTCGAAGAAGGAAAAAGTCCCATGATGGGTGATCCTTAGGCCCCTACCCGTACTTGGAGTCAGGATTATGATGATTATGATGATCATGATGATTATGATGAATATGATTATGTTTATGATTCGCTTATCAAGAGGATAAGTAAGAACTAGTGACGACTAGTTAAGGTATGAGCTCATAGCCTAGTTTAAGGGTGCGGTTACTATTATGATGTTGGTGTCACAAGAATGAGAAGAAAGAACAATGTTCAAAGAGAAGTTACATGCCACTTAAATGTTGTTTGATTATTGTTTGGTTTGCTAAAGACTGCCATGCATCCATGAACTATTATGTTGCATACATGCATTAAGAATCATTATAAAAGACATGGACCTTGGATAAATATCTTTTGTGAAAACCTCATAATGAACCTATGCATGCTTAACCTTTTCTTATAATAAACCCAAGGTTCCTGGGACGTAAACGATGACACTAGGATAGAGGATTTCCCCTGAGATTCTTTAGCAAGATTCTCACCCTCTCTCTCTTTTCTTTCCATTACGTCTTCAGATATCGATGGCGTCGTTCGTGATTTTTGTTGATGCACCCGTGTGGGAGCTGCACTACAATTGGATCATCAATCCTACCACTTCGAGGGTCGTTGTGCTATACGCATTTTTGCATACATGGGACGCCCTTTTGCCTTTCCAGTCTCCAGCTTCTAATTCACTCCGACTTCACCCTTTGGCGATGACATGATTTTTGAGAGGACGCGACCCGGATGACGAGCAAGCGTGCCCAGCCATCATCCTCGGCTGTGCGTGAATATCTCGGAGTATGTACCCCTCATACGTCGATTGGAGGGACCTCTAGAGGACTCACCGGCCGATCCTTATTCGGAGGATTCCGCCCCTTCGATGCCTTTGGCGGGAGGGTAGCGAGGACACGTTCCAGCCGAGGCCTATGAGGCGTGACGTCAGCCGAGAGACGCCTCGCGAGGTGGTCACGTCGTTCCGCCGATCGCATGCCCACGTCCCCTCTTGGATGGGCCACATCGAGGAACTTCGGCAGTTCATAGGCTACATATCTCCGTCCGAGGATTTGCGTCGTCCGTAGGTTTTAGAGGAGGGTTGCTTCTTAGGAGTATCTTTGGGGTTGTTTCATGTATTTCATTGTTATATTTCTTATTATATGTTGTTGTGCTGCAGCTCCGCCCACTAGTATGGGTAAGACTTTATATTTCTTTTATATTCCAAGTGGTATTGTACTAAACTATGTTAACTAATGTGATGAGGAATGTTTCCATGATGGATGTGTTCTTTAATGTTTACGTTCTGTATGATTTATTTATTCTTCCGCTTCACGTTACATTTATGTTACACGCAAAGGTTCGCACTTTGTTTTATATGAATCATTTCAAAAAAAATTACCTGTATTTTCCGCTAAGTATTTTGTAAATGAATTTAAAAAGAAGTAATAACTAATAATTAATCTTGATACGTCCTAGGCGTATTGGGGTTAAATATTAGGGTGTTACAGATAAAACATAGATTTTCATTCTAAGCTTCAAAATACATTTTCTATTCCTTGCAAAAAAAAAAAATTACACATATCTCTCTTGGTTCATATCAAAAGCCAAGTATAAAGTCTATAAATATTTCTTAATGTTAGAAATTAATTATAGAATGACCAAAATAAGGCCATGAAATTAAACCCACTCACCTAGAGAAGTGGAATGTGAAGGGACTCCAGGAGACTCCTGGAGGAGGGATAGCACCAACATCTGCCATTATAACCATAAAATTCATAAGAAATCTATGAGTACTCCTATATTGCTCTAGTTCTACTTTAACAATATTGGCGGAACACCTTCACTTGACAACAATGAGAGAAATAACAAAACCTAACCCAAGAACACGAAGGAATAGAGAAAATGAAGACATAATCTAATAGCATATACATACCTTGAAACTTTAGGGGAGCTAGATTGGATTGGGATTGAGAGAAAATAGAGAAAATGAGGGGTTTGGGGTGAACTTCTTCTTCTGAATGGGGGGAGCCAATTAAGGTCTTTAAAATGGGGGTGGGGTTCGTTTAAGTGGAACGATATCATTTCAACACTATTCATGATTCAGGGGACTGCCAGACAACTCAAGAGGTCACACATCCTGTTCATTGGAAGCCTACGAGCCGCTATAGCAATTGGCAGATCCCTAAAAAGCCAACCTTATACACTGTGAATGTTGTAGCACTTGGACCGCTATAGCGGTGACAGTTCACTAGTTCTGCATAAAAATGACCTTTCATGTAGTCGAGGTCCTCTGACTACACGGGTGCTCTTGAAGGATCTGTGGCCGTATGGAACTTATCTCCTGACATGTGTATCTCGGGATTACAGATATGAATGGCTAGTATTGATTTGTTGGTGAAAGAATGAATCTGGCCATCCACTTGGATCAAGATAAGTGGCTTACTTAAACTTATGAGCAAGTTACTTTTTCAATGTTAGAATTGCATACCGAAATTTCACCGAATGGGTGAGATATTAGCCCTCAAGTAAAATTATAATAAATAAAAGGTTAAAATTAAAACTTGCTTGTCAAGTTTTAATCCACGCCATCCACTTGGCAAGTTATGATTGGTAGTGATTACTTGGTTACCAAATAACTTTTACGATGTTAAAAATCACATATAAAAACTTCACCAAATGAGTAAAACATGAACAGAAACTTAAAATCTTTACGTGGGCCCTAGGCCTAATACTCTATGTGGGGCCCAAGCCTAATACTCTATCTCGATTTCGGGTTTTGTTTGCTCTGGCCAGGTTATCCTAATCTTGGTTCTAGAAGTTACTATTCACTTATGGCTTAAAAATCACTATTCATACTCGGCCAAATTTTTTTTTTACTCATGCATTGGATCGTCCTCATCATTGCTAAGTTTGTTATAATTTTAGAATTCTCATTAATAAAGTTTTAAATTAATTTTTAAATAATTTTTGGGTGTTACAATATACATGTTTTGCATTTTGATTTCTCTGATTTGTTTGTATTTAAAATGATATATGACTCATGGTTCTTTGTAAATGAGTAACTCAATATGTTTTGTCTTACAATTATAGTTATAACTTGAATATGAGAAACGAGGTAATTTATGATTTTCATGTTTTAAGTAGGCAAATCTTATTATGATTTGAAATATTTTTTATGAATAAAATATGCATGTAGTATGACCCAACGATCATGAAGCTTACATGTTACTCCACGCGTCACGATAAATCGGGTTGTGACAAAGCCATTGCCAATAGATGATACTTCAAGGAGAGGAATAATGGCACTTGCATGGGTTTGAGAAGAAGAAAGATATAGACTTTCATGCGATTAAAGACCAAGAACAAAGGTCGTGCTTGCAAGCCTTGAAATGGAAAGGACACAATACGAGGAGTTGGGCACAATGAGAAGGAGAGTTGGAGAGTGTGGCCTCAGCCGTTCATGCAATGTGGGAGTTGACGAAGGGAGGAGACTGAATGTGTGCTTGAGGAAAGGGAGGAGAATGTGTAGTTGAGGGAGGGAGAAAAATGTGTTTTGTTGTTCAGTTGTAATTGTGGAATATTTTGAAATTTTACTAAAATTGCCTCAATGCCATTAATAAGTTGTATCTCTATTTTGTCATATTTCACTGCATAAGCTACGGTGGAACCGTAGGCTTGGGTTATGTGGTATACACATAATTTTTTCTTATAAGACTACTAGAGAATTGTATGATTAAAGCATTAAAAACTTTACAAATTATTATTGTTTTCAAAAATATTATTTGAATACCCAAAAAATAGGTATCTATTAGGATATCTATTTTATAATTATTGAATATAATAATGGTTCATGCATTCACTTTTATCCATCATATTCAATCTTATAAAATGTTGTAATAGACACCTACTTTGGGTATTTAAATAACATCATTTAAAAAAATATTATTTATCCTCATTGTGTGTGGAATATTATATTGATTCACACCTTATTCACTATTGGATGAACGTTACTATTTCAAATGGGTTCACACCCCATATAGTGATAAATGCGTGTGAGTTAACATAATAGTATAAATAACATAACCTTATTTTTTAACACATGAAATCTAACAATAGATTTTTAAGATTGTTTCTTCAATCGAAAGCAGTCGATTAATTGAGATCTCTGGGCCATTACGTTACAAAGAGGTCATCCACCTCCTTGCATATATCATCCAATGTTGTCTCGAAATCATGAAGCTTAGCCTTCACCTCCTTCGCTGCATCATGTCTTCCTTCGCCAGAAGCAACAAGAAGGTCAGCAACAGCAATGTTTAGCTGTTTCACCTCACTGAAGATTGGCGTTTTTTCCACTATCTGTTCATTGATTCTGAGATCGAGTGTGAAAACTGGAGAACTATCCAACCCACCAACAATTTTTCTCAGCTCCGTGTAAGGCTTACCATCACTGTATAAACCAGACAACAGAACCCCACATACCCACAATCCGATACTCTTCATTTCCTTTACAGCTTCATGAACAATCCCCTTCTTGCCAAGGAAAATCTTTGCTTCATCATATTCGTCTGAGCGGAATTTTTTTCCAAAGTCGGCTGTGAAACATCCTGGTTGAATTGATTTTAGATGCTTTGTAGCCAAAGTAGGTGAATTCTCCACCAGGGTCAAACCATAAGCAAGAGAAAGCCTAGCATGGCCAAGATGAGAGAGTGAAGAAGACATGGAATTCAAAAGCTCCAGCAGACTCAAGGTGTAGTTGAGGTACCTTTCAATGGACTCAACCTCCCATTTACTCGTTGGGTAATCTATATCCACAATAAGCTTTGCAAAAGCCTTGTTGATCATGGGCAAGAAGCCAAAACACCTTCCAATCCATGACAAGGACAAGATTTCTGACCCGGGTTTCAAATCCAATGCTAATTGGGCGATGAATTTGGAACATGGGATTTAAAAGCATGCAGGGAAGATGATAGCTCCTCGTGTTGAGGGAGATCATGGTGGTGGCGATTCTCCAGCTTGGAGTAGAGTTTTGCAAATTTTTCTACCAAAAGTGCCATTTACAATAATAAAAGGTTAGAACACAATGGTAATTAAGCTCTCTAACTTTTCAAAGCTGTTTGACAATTAAAATTCAAAAAGAGGTGTTACAAGTTTTGTTGTATGAGAAGGCTAGCTTCGAAAAGTGTGTCTTAGTAGTTGGAGACTCTGCCTTTGTGTGGGTTGCTTAAATGCAGAATTAAAGAGAGAGGGGCCCATGACAAGCGGACGAAGCAACATTGGTAGTTTCACGTTAAAATTAAAACGAAACAAACATGGGAGACATTTGGCGGCGGTCAAATGAGCTATCCATTTGTGCTTTTTTTTTTTTTTTTGGTCAAATATCTGTTCGTTCATTGTGACTCGGTTTTGCGTTGAGTTTGAACACGCTTTTGCACTTTCACAAACAATTGGGTCCACTTGGATGGGCCTTCAAGCCCAAGCAAGCTACAGCGGACGTGTGCGGGGAAGGGACCGAAAGTGGCACGCTGAACACGTTACACGCCAATGCTTAGTATGCAATTAAGGCACAAATGCTAACGCGAGCGTGTGTATGATGGAATTGGGCTTCAAAGAAAGTACAAGACTGATGAATGATGATCTATTTGACTCATGTGAGAGAACATGAAGAATGCCATTGACGAAGTTATTTTAAGCATATTATATTGAAGTCATTTATAGTTGAGCAAATTACTATTTTGACCTTTAAAAAATTTGTATATCAATAAATTTATTTTTAAAAGATATTTTGTTAGTGTGTGGTACCTGAATTACTTGCATTCTAATAGATTAGTCCATAAAAAAATTTAAGTGTGCTGATTAATTAGTTCCATAACGGTAATTAATTAGTTTCAAAATGTATTTTATCAACGCTGACGGAATTAGCAATAAGAGTTGATAATTTGGGCCACTAAAACTAATATTTTAAGGATGAATCCATCAGTAAATTGATATTTTAAGGTCAAAATAGTAATTTATGTTTTTTTAGTTGGTTGAATTTATCCAAGTTCATTGGTGTAATTTTGAGCCTATTATAGTTATCTAAGTTAACTGGAGTTATTTTTAAGCACATTAGAGTAGTTTTGAGTGGTACGTGGTTGTCACGTGCAATTTTTATATTATTTTCATTTGATTTCAAGTGATATATATGTGATTGATACATGTAATTGAAAAAAAATCGTTTATGTTTATCTTGGGCTAGACAAATAAAGATTTGGATTGAAGTTTTTTTCTTATTCATATTACGATTTTCTTTAAATATGAAAACACTATTTAGGTTGCAAAAGGGGACCGTATACATTAAAGAAATCTATACAAAATGTGAGAAAATTTCCTGTTCTTGTTCTACATTGAACTTCAGGCCGAGACGGATTGAATATACCGAACTTATCAAAGATTAATTCCTTTGTGGCTGTTTGAGTGCTATTTTTGCTTTAAGTTAGTTCGATCCACACAACTTGATTGATAGCACTTTTGATTTCAATCTCAAGTTTTAGGGAAGAAATCACTTCCTCTGAAAGAGGATGTAAGGTTTAACGTGAAATGTACTGCTAGAAACTAAGCACAAAGAGGAAAAACTTTGAAGAAATGGCAGAATGTTCTGTGTATATTACTATCTATACAAAAAGAGGCACCTATTTATAGCCCACGAGTAATAAATGCAATAAATCAAAGCCAAATAAACCTAATCATAATGTTTTGCCTAATCTATACAAATCAATTTATAATCAATTTACAATTAACCAAATCATAAATCATATCGTAATAACCCATTCTGAACTCAAGCGGGTGGTGATGAAACTAACTTGAGTTTGGAAAGTAAGGCACAAAATCGATCAAGATGATGGGCTTTGATGAACAAGTCAGGTTGGTCAAAAGTCCCAATCGATATGAGTTGAAGAGATCACGAACAATGTGTTGACAAATAAAGTGACAATCAATCTTGATGTGTTTAGTGCGTTCATGAAAGATATCATTATGTGCAATCTGAATATAGCATTTCAGTCATTACAGTAAAGATCAGGAGGGGAGGATTAAGATATACCCAGGAGGCCATCAGGAAGCTAACAAATCCAAAGAAGTTTTGAGCTGGTGTCAGGAAGGCTCGATATTCGCTTCAATATTGGAACGAGCAATCAAGGTCTACTTTTTGTTGTGTCATGAGATAAGAGAGTCACCAAGAAAGATACAATATCCAGTGGTTGAGCGTCGATAAATGGAATCTCCACCCTAATCAGGAAAATAAGCTCAAAGAACTAAGGAAGAATTAGTAGAGAAGTGACACCCATGAAACAATGTTCCCTTTATATACCAAATAATGTGAAGAACAATAGCACAATAAGTACAGCACGAGTAGACATAAATTGACTAACCAAGTGCACAACATATGAAATGTCAGGTAGAGTAATAATTAAATAAAATCATGCTCCCAATGAGCTGTGTATAAAGGTAGGATTGTCCAAGACTATACTATCCATAGGAGTGAAGAGCAAATTAGGCTTAAAAGGTGTCGATTCTATACTGCTATCTATCTAGAGATAATATCAGAAGCATACTTAGCCTAAGATAAATAGAGGTCATCATAAAATAAGAGAACTTCAATACCCAATAAATAGTTGAGGGACCAAGATCCTTTATCTAAACTTGACTACTTAGGAAAGCCTAAAATCTGCGATGCTAGAGATGTCATCACTAGTAATAAGTATGCATTTGTGTACACATTTTGTACCATATCCTAAGTGTTCTAGCTTTCTTTTATGCTTAATTATATACATTTGCATCATATTTGAGTTTGGACATTGATTTAAACACTAATGACAATTTTCTACATGATTGCACCTCTAGCACTATTCTATATTTTGTGTATAATTTTGTGTATAACTGGAGTCGTAGACCTATAAAACTTGTGTTGTTTAGATTATATGAAAAATAAGATAATTAGCTACAACTTTCATGAAGATCTCTAAACCCAGATCATAAGTATGACTAGTAAAAATAAGCTCGAAAGTCATAGCTAAGGTGTTGAATTTGTAACACCCTAATATTTAACCCAAACACGCTAGGACGCGTTAAGATTAATTATTAGTTATTACTTCCTTTTGAACTCATTCGTGAAATTACTTAGCGAAAATACGGTAATTTTTTTTTGAAATGAGGTACGTAAAACAAAGTGCGAGCCTTTTCATATAATGTAAATGAAATGTAAAGCGGAAGAGCAACTAAATCATGCAAGGTAAGGTAAACGAATCATACAAAACAAAAAGCAATAAGGAACATCTTAATCATAAAACATCCATCATAACATTAATCATAATTAGTTTAGTACATAACTGAAAAGATAATATAAAGTCATACTCATACTAGTGGGCAGAGCTTGCAATACATAGAAACTGGAAATACATAAACGGAAAGGAAAATAAAAGCAAGTACATGGTAAATCCCCAAAAGATAAGACTCCCAACTATCACGACCCTCACCCTCCACGCCCACTGATGACGTCGTCCTCGGATGGGGAGATGTAGCCCGCGAACTGACGGAGCTCCTCGAATGTAGCCCAACGAAGCGAAGATCTAGGCATGGGAATCGAGGGACGGCGTGGCCTCCACGACGTGGTCGCCTCTTGGGCTGTCGAACACGCCTTGCATGCCTCGGCTGGGTGACGTGTCCTTGCTACCTCCACCGAGATCCATAGGAACGAAGGGAAGAGCCTCCCGAAGGATCGGCCTCCGATTGAGAACGGGGAACATACTCGGGGTATCCGTGTGCCACCTAAGAAGAAGGACGAGCACGATGAGTCTGCTCGTCTCGGGGTTGCGTCCTCTCAAAGATCAAGTCGTCGCCAAAGGTGAAGTCGGATCGAAGCGATAGCTGGAGACGGGGAAAGCAAACGGGCGTCCAACGTACACAAAACGCGCACCTCACAATGACCCTGGAAGTGGTAAGACTGATGCTCGGGGTCATAGTGCACCTCCCAGTAGGCGGGTCAATGAAGATCATGAACGACGCCATCGATGTCTGAAGACATAACGGAAAGAAACAGAGAGAGGGGTGAGAATCGCTAAAGAATCTCAGGGAAAAACCTCTATCCTAGTGTCATCGTTTACGTCCCAGGAACCTTGGGTTTATTATAAAAAGGTTAAACATGCAAAGGTTCATTATGAGGTTTTTCATAGAGATAATTATCCAAGGTCCATGTCTTTTATGATGAATCTTAATGCATGTATGCAGCATAGCAGAACATGAATGCATGGCATTACTTTAGGCAAACTAAACAATAATCAATCAACATTGAGGTGGCATGTAACTTCTCTTGAACATCATTCCTTTTCTTCAAGCTTGTGACACTAAGCATCATAATAGTAATCGCGCCCTAAACTAGGCTATGAGCTCATACCTTAACTAGTCGTCACTAGTTCTTACTTATCCTCTTGATAAGTGAATCATAATCATAATCATATTCATAATCATCATAATAATCCCAACTCCTAGAGTACGGGTAGGGGGCCTAAGGATCACCCATCATGGGACTTTTTCCTTCTTCGAAACGCATCGACGGTTAAGACCGCGACTTTGTCCGCTTTGGCAGGCTAATGTCTATGCCCTCATGGTTTTGCCTTCTCCTATCCGTAGGAGAAGTACGTCTTGATGTGTCACATTAAACATCTTCTTTTTTTTTTAACTTTCTTAAGTCTCTCAAATTTGATGGAAATCTAGCATAATGACTCAACCCAAATTTCCTCAAATTTGAGTCATGCCACATAACTCACATAATCCATGTTGTCTCATAAATTCCTCAATTCCAATAAACCTTTCAATCATAACGACATACTTTCTTTAATTCATTTGTATCACATAGTCTCATGCATTATGCTCACAATATATCAAAACATCATCACATCACACCATGAATCCTCATGTTCTCATACTCATTAACACGTTCATACATAACACAAGCATATACGCATGGTCTCATTCTCACATCACACTTCCTATCTCATATCGTTTTATGCTTTGACCCATACGGGTCTTAAATTTGTGTTCTAATCAATTCAATACCCATATTACATCCTTATTACACCCAAGAGATCATCACTTATAATTCTCACTAAGATTTAGGCTTACCAAAAATTCCAAACAGCATTATACATTTAAGGGCAGAAAATATCATACGCTTACGGGCTCTAGAATCTCCATTCATGACCCTTTTTAAGATCCGTCTTCGCCTAAGGCTCCATAATCAATTCCTAAACCAATTATGAGGGATTCCTAGGCATGTTTACTAAGTTATAAGACATTTTTCCTCAATCTAACTATGCTGGAATAGAATTGCATATTACCATGTCTAAGTGTGCTAGAATTCCCATTTTAAGCCCTTATCATCACCTTAAGCTTAGTAATTAATACCTAATCATTTATGAAGGGTTTTTATACATGTTTTACTGATTATGAACCATTTATCCTTGAATTAATCATGCTGGAACAGGTTTGCATTTTTCCATAGTTAGGTGTTCTAGAATTCTAAATTTGAACCCTTTTTAGTTACTTAATCTTTTCTAACTTTTCTAAAATGTTCCTTACTTCACTCAAACATAATTTTACACATTTCCACACCATAAAACAGATTTAGTACAGTGGCCAAACATCAAGGGCAGAACCGAAATCATAAGCCCATAGAATCACATAAATCATGAATTAAAATGCATACAAGTTGCTAGTTTTCTCTTGGAATAATTCTAGAAACTCAAAACTCTTTTAGAACTCAAATCCTTACATTAAAATCATGTAATTACACATGAGGTCAGTAGCTAAATTAACTTGCTCATAAAATAGATTTTAAGTGTATACTTTCATTCATAATGTTGCTTAGGTGCTCCTAAGCTTAGAAAAATTACAAAACATGAACTATGGACACTTGTGATTAGAGGAACTCACACTAAGTCCATCATCATCACCACAAGGCCGAATGGCTTCTTTGAAAAACCAACATTTTCTTAAAACCTTACTTAGGATACTTGGGCAAGTCTTTGAGCTCTAGATCATTAAAGTGATGACATAAACTTAAACATGCTATGCACCTCATTTTTGTTCTTCATTAGAAAATAAAGTGAGAGCATAAAATAAACATGAGATGCACTCATTTATTATCTTTAGAGTTTAAGTGATGACATAGAATATAAATATGCTAGACAAGAAAGTAAACATGAGATGCAAGGTTCAATTCTTTATTTTAGTGCTCTAGGCCCCTTGAGGTATTTATCCCAAATCAACAATCAACTTTAAGGTTGAAATAGGTAGGCTTTGAGATTTATTAAGTGAGGATGCACATTCTTGTTTTAATCTTTAAGTTGTTTAGTGATGACTTGAAAATAAACATGCTATGCAAAGCATTAAAATAAACATGAATGCATCTTATTTTAGATCTTAGCTAGAGCCCTTTTGCAAGACTTTAAAGGAACATAAAACCTTAACCCATTATGTATCATAAGGCAAGCTTTAGAGTTCTTAGCACCTAGACTTCAAGGAAGTCTTAAGGTTTGAACTTCATCATCAAGCTCAAGAAAATAGACACAAAGTTCAACACTTTGTCTAAACAAAATACAAGAACTAAGTCATATTCTTTATTTTATTGCTCATGGGCTTCAATCTAGAGTAAAACTCTTAGAACGGCCGACCAACTTTAAGGTTGGCAAGGGTAAGCTTAGAGCTCTTTGAAATCATGTGATTAATTTTCTTAACAAAACTTTTGTGATCTACTTAACATTTTTAGCAAACTTTGTTCAAACAAAGGAAAAGGAAACTGAAATCATGAGGAGGAAAAGAAGAGAAAACCGAAAACTTTATCAAGGAAAAAGAAAGAAATCAAGCATGTATGGTCCAAGACCAAGTTGTTTCAAGCTTTAGAGGTTTCTCACATGACAACAACAAGTCATTATCTTGAAACCTCATCATCAAGCTCAAGTTCTCCTCATAAAAAGGCCTCTTGGCCGAAATGAAAAAGAAAGAAGGAAAAGAGTTTGAACCAAGAGAAAACTAGAACTTTTCTTGAAGAAAACAAGTAAAACTTGAAAACAAAACCCCTACCTAAGGAAGTCTTTGAAGAAATGAAAGAAAGCTTGAGTTCTTGAAGAGTTGAGAAGACAAAATCTCCTCTTGGATGTGAAGATGGATTCGGCCAAGGAGGAAGCTCAAGGAAGATGATTTTTCCTTGAGTTTCTAAGCTTGGAAATGGAAAGTTTAAGTGTTTGAGAGATGGTTTAAGGTGAGGTAGTGGTGGTTTATGGTTGTTTGTGGTGGTTTGTGGTGGTGGAAGGATTCTTTAAGAGGAAGAAGAAGATGAACAAGATGAAGAGAAATTTGAGAGAAAAAGCAAGAAAGTGCAAGACAACTAAACTTAGCAAATGATCTAAAGTGTATCAAGGTTCTTCAAGGCTTGGTATTTATAGAAATTTTGCACAATGGAGGCTGCTAAGGGGAAGGATGGCCGACGGCCAAGGGAGGGAAAAGTGAGGAAAATATCTCTTACAAGGTATGGCTTTGAGTATGGGTTCAAGCATGGTGAAGTATGGGCAAGGCATGGCTCTTTGAGTAAAATAAAATTCAACATGTGACACTTCTTCTAGGCCATGTATTCGGCAGATTGGCAGCCAAGGGAGGAAGAGAATTGTTCATGTAATTGTGGTTTAATGATGTGTTTAGGTGTTTCTTTGATTAAGGTTTTGGTTAGGAGTTGTAAGAAAGTGTTTAGGTGAGGTAATTGGCTAATTAAGGTTGTCAAGACTTGATTAGGAGGGTAATCTTGCTAGATTAACAATTTAAAATCATTCTTTGGTCAAATGAGGTATGGCACAATTCCTTAATTTAAGGAATTGAAAGAGAAAATACTATTCAAGATTCCATGACTAGGAATCTTGAATTAAAGAATGCAATTAGAGTTTATCTAAGCAATCTTAGGTTCTAATTAACCTTAATAAATTATTTTGACTCTAGATTAATTATTGAAATAAATTAATCTTCGATTAGAGCCTAATATTGCTTAGGTTTGCTTAATTGCGTCATTAGGCTCACTGTACACTGTTCTAGGGGCAAAATGGTAATTTTACACTAAACTTGAGACCTACCAAACTAAACAACAAATATTACTCATAAACATCATTCTAAACTTCCTGGAAAGTTTCGGGCTCAAACGGCACCTTTTACCCGTAGAACACAACGGGGTATTTTGGTCATTTTGAGCCGAAAGTTTAGAAAACGAGATTTTCACCTCGGATATCAAACATAACAGTTATAATCCCCTTCAAACATTGAGTTGACCCATTCGAGGATTGCCAAGTCGACTGTCCTTTAATTCGGGTAAAAATGACCTCAGGGTATTTTGGTCATTTGTACTCAAAACGGAAAATTGAGGCGTCAGAATTTCTATATTGGAAATGCTTCAATAATCAGGGCATATCTCCTCATCCAAAATCCAAATGGGGCAAATAAAGGGTCCATTTTGAAATATGAAAAATATCTACAACTTTTATGAAGACAGAGCTAATTCAGTTATTTAAAGGGTCAAAATTCAGTTAACTCATCTTTATGAGGCCCTAGTTGCCACGACAACCTAAGCTATGAAGCCAAGTGTTAAATTATGCCATTGATACCGCTGAGCCTTTAGGTCGCCATGACAAGACCCTAAACTTAGCAGCATATGTTTTATGTGTTTTGGCCCTAATTTTGGGTCCATAAATACCATGGCTCAGCCATAAAATAAGGAGAATGACCCTTTAGCTCAAATTAGGTTAGGTTAGGCTTAGTTTTGGGTATTTTCTTCTCTTCCGCTTCTCCTTCTTCCTCACCTTTCCTCCTTCTTCTCCCTCTTTCTTCTCTTCCATCTTCTTCCATTCTCCTTGTCCTCACCTGTCATCTTTTTCTAAGGTTAGTTTTTAATTTATTATGTTTTTTGCCTTGTTTCCATGGAGGAGTAGGATTTTCTCTAGCTTAAGAGACCATTGATCAGTAGTCTCTTCAAGTTGGTAATGTCATTTGTGTTTCTTGCCCTTTTTCCTTTTCTCTATTTTGGTTGTGTTGTAAGGATGTTGAGATGCATGATTATGATTATGTTTGATGGATGTGTGTTGATTGATTGAATGTCACATATTGGCCCTTGGTAGGAATTGTAACACTCAAAAAATTATTTAAAAATTAATTTGAACTTTATTAGTGAGAATTTTAAAAATCTACAGTTTTAGCAATAATGAGAACAGCTCAATGGATATTGTAACATCCTAAATTTTAACCCATTCTCGCTCGAGTCATGTTAAAGTTATCCTTTAGTTATTACGCTCTAGTCTCATAAATTTTTCTAATAAAATAAAATATAAGGAAAATAATGGTAATAATTTTCTTTTTATAAAATTCAAAATAGAAGCCTTGCGCATAAATAGATCATGCACACTATTTGTTTTGTGAAAGCTAACTAACACATTCATAAATATCTACAAATTTTACACACTATAAATATATATATATATATATATCCAAACAGTATGTCATAAATTGAAAACAAATAGAAAAAACAAAAAATATTATCCGGCTAACATTGGTCCGGTAATCAATGAGGTAATTAAACTTCCAGGGAGTTATATATAACTCATATTAATAAGTCACTTGAACTAGAATACAATCCTTGCTATTATCATAATCTGAAATAAAATCCTATCTACTTTCCTTGAACATGCTCCTCCAAATGACCCGTAGTTACTTGCTCCTCGTTAGAGATGACACGGAAATAAAATGGGGTGAGAACTAAAAGTCCCAGTAAAATGCCCATAATAAAGTGTCATCAAAATCATCTCTGCCACCCCTGATTTATTTTTGAAAAAACAAGAGCATACATTAAAATTCAATTAATAAGTTCTGAAAATCTTTACATGAGGTAGATGTATCTTTTAACATGATCTTTCCTAACGTGGATTCAATGCTACATTTCATGTATGCATGGCAATAGAATTAAGCATACACAAACAAATAAAATTATATTCAATCACATAAAGTATGTAATTTTGTCTTTTTGTTTACTTCTCTTTCCTTATTCATCATTTTCTTTACACATCTCTTTCTTTATAAGTTTCTTGCTTTATATATATCTTTCTTCATACATCCAGTTTATCCAATCAATGAAATAATGAGCTTATACCAAAAGCCGATTATCATCGACAAGTACAATGGGGATAAACAGGCATTAGAGAAGTGGGGATCACCTCTTTCTATTGAGGATTATTTCAAATCAGTGGGTTAAACCAACATCTTTAACATTTTATCAGTGGGGAGTGTGTCCAATGTCTTTTCATGTATATAGCTTAATGTTTTCTTTTAATGTAGGTACACATAGTGAAATCAAACATAACATGCATATCATCATTAACTTAATGGTTCATGTACAACATCATACTATAACTCATTCATAACATACCAGCAGCTTTAAGTTCCATCAAAGTACAATAAAAGTGAAATGCTACTAGAACAAACCAACATAACTCAATGGCAAACATATCAACATCAAATTAAAAAAAATAACAGCGAACAAGAATAAGTTAATATATAGCTATTCCAACGTACAAGAATGAGTTAATAATAATAATAATTGAAACAAAAAGTGAAAAATAAAACTAACGTGAAAATGTCCTTTTTTTTTCTTTAATTTCTTTCAATGTACCTAGCATATAGTCACATAAGAAAATTAGCATAACAAAAGATTGATTTTGAATAATTAGGTTATCAGAAAAGAAGAATTTTTCCTTATAGAAATTGTTAAAGATTTCGAGACCAAATGATAAGTATGTGAGCTGCCATTTGGTAAATTTAATAGCAACAAAAACCAAAGCAATTAACATCTTGATCTATGAAACAAATCTGGAACAGTTTCAAGAACGTAAGACAAGAACCACAAAGGTATAGTATAGATATTTATATATCTTGAAGATAAGATAATTGGATACTGGACAAAGGACAAGAGAAATCATATGAATTTGGTTATAGCAAGCAGATCGTAATTAAAATAGTAGTAAAAAGTTAATAACCCCTTTTATGGACAATTCGAGAAGGAACTCATATAAAAAGGTGGGGAATTTGTGTTTTCAAATGCATCGATAAATAATTTGGGACCTGTTGGTTAACTGAGAAAAAAAAAAAAAAACTAAAGTTGCAAAGAACCCCTTACTTGGTTTGAAGATTAACCGGAATTAGAGACTTCTAGAATTTGTTGAAGTAGAAAAGGGCAAAATCCCCCTTGTCTATATTTGGGTGTGCCACGGCTTCAAGATGAAGAATTAGGATGAATTTTATTCCTCTAAAAATGATGATGATTTGTGATTAGAGAGGGTAGATATCATACATCACTCTAACCATGAAGATTTTGGAGAAGATCAAAGAGACGAAGTGAAGAGAATTTTTATGGAGGTGAAAGCGTGTGTAACCATAACCTCTGCTAGGGCTTAGTGGTAGGAGTTAAAAATAGAAAAAATGAAAGTATGTGAGCAGTGGACACCATTTTTACTCTTTGAGATAGAGATAGTAGGATACTTCCTTCCTTACTAATTACAGATAGACTCCCTTTTAAATGAAAAAAGATCTCACCATATCTTATCTTTAAAAAAATATTCTCTTAATACATGCTATATATTTTATACGGCTAAATTCCATTACTCCCATACTATCCATATTGGACCAAATATCATTGTAACACGTCAATTAATTCCACACACATAAATCAAATGAAATAAGAATAAAATAAATTGGGGTCTTACAAGCGTGTTAAAAAAAATTTGGGCCGGGTGTGAATAGTGACCTCATGGGCCCTACGCTCATCATAGCTGAAACCTTGATCAGAGACCAAGAGATGCCCCATGAGAAAAGATAGGATTAAGGTTAGAAATAGTTAGAAATAAAGATTTTATAGCTAGAATTAAATTTCGGGCAATATCATTTACCCGGATATGATGTTTCATTCGTTCGGTAAAATTTCAGTGTGCTATTTCTAATACCGAAAGATAGTTTAATCTTTATAAAAGGGTAATGTCTATCCTTTAGAGCCAAGTGTAAGACTAAGATTTAATCTTGATTAATAAGATTAAACCCTAGCCATTCATCTCTTTTTAATATTAGAAAGAAACTATATTTTATTTACATGAAGACTACATTTATATCAAGATAATGCAATGCCACCAAACCTTATAACTTGGACTTATCATTTTCAGCCAACAAAGAAGAACAAACCAGCCTCCATTTTTGCTTCTCAAAGAGCTTCAAACTTGATCTAAACTTCCAAAAGTCCTAGCCTAAACTTGGAAAAACCTTAAACTTCCTTTAGTAAACTTACTCCACTCAACACAATCTACCAAACTAACTAATTAGAATTTGAATCCATCACCCTTTTCCACTTTGAGAGCTCACAATTTATTGTTAAAAGAAGGGTTTGGTGTTGGTTTGAAGGCCTTGAAGTGAGAAAGATCATTCTTGGAACTCCCTTTGGAGTTAAGAGCCCTTAAGCTCCAAAAGTAAGGCTTTTAAACCTTCTTCTTTCAAATTGTTTCTACAATTTATTCACTGGTTTAATTTGATATTCTTAGTTGCATTGATTGATAATATATAGATATTGATGTGTTTAAATTGGTAGAGTGTTTGGATGATGTTAGAAAACCTTTTTCTCAAAATATGTTTTGAGCTATGTTGCTGAAATTCTAGGATTTTTATAGATAAGTTATGGTTCACTAATTTTATGAAGTGTTTGTAGATGGATTTTTCAGCTGAAATTTTTATGGGATGAAGCTAACATATAAAGGTGTCTCTAGTAATTTTTCTGAGCTTTCAAAAGTACTTTTGCTATGTTTAAAAATTCAGAAACCGAGAGGGTTGGGGTATCTCCCTGAATAGTGAATTTTGGAGCACTGTATTTGTCTAATTTTGTTACTATATCAAATGATCTAATTTTCCTTTGAGAATTTTAAAGGGTGTTGAGGACATGTTAAAGTCCAACCTTGAATTTTTGTACAAATTTAGATGTTCATTTGATGTGATAATAAAATTGGGAAATCTAGCTGTTGGCTGTAATTATAGTTTTTCTGACCTTCTAATTTGTACAATTTTGTTAACATAGTTAGGAAGCTTGTTTTCCTCTGAAATTATTACAGGACCTTGGGGACACATTGAAGTGTCATGGATAATTTTTTGTAGCCTCTGAATTAATTGTTTGGTATGCAAACTAAATTTTGCCATATAGGGGTGAAATCTGCCAATGTGTTGGAATTGTATCAATGCCTTGAATTCACAATATAATGGTATTTTGGTTCTAGTATGACATGAATACTTGATTGTAAATACTTGGGCATGTGACTTGTAATATATAAATGCATGCTATAAGAAGTAAAGATTAGTTTATGAGGCATAATTAAAATCACTTGTGATTGATTGGCTATATGTGCTTTATGCATGTATTTGGAATAAGAAAAGCAAATGATGCATATATGTAGTAAAGAGAATGTATGAATTTCAATCGTGCATGTTCTAACATATGGACAAAACAAATAAGACTTATGTTGAATGAGGGTAAGGCAAAAGAGGAACTTCCCAAGAGATATTATGAGTTGATAGACATATAGGAATAGAGTGTGTGATTCGAAGAGGAAAAATGAAGTTGAATGATCATGTATAGGAATGAACTCAGTCCTGATCAGCAGTATATTTCCTATGTGTGGTGTTATCCACTATAGATACCATTTGGTATGAACTAAGTCTTTCCTATATTGATAAAAAAAGAAAAATGCATGGAATTGAGTTATATGACCACAAGTAAAACAGGGCATTTTAAGATAACTTCTGTGATACCCGAGGTACACAGGTCATAGTTAGGTTCTGTATAGCCTCACCGAGACTCACCGCTGGGTCCTGAATTTGGCTAAGTGAGGATCCTACACCTCATTGAGGGCTATATGATAGAACCATATTCTTGGAATTAAAAGTCCCGGTAATGGTTCCTAGAGGGAAAATAAGTTGAAGAGTGATTTTTAATGAATTTTATCAAACCTTTAAGTGTTTCGTTTTTAGCCCACAAGTTTAGAAAATCTCGGATTTGAACTAAAACCCAAATTTTGGATTTTGAGTTGTTAGGATTTTAATTTTTTAGATATTTTATTTGAATCCAAATGGGGGTATTTCCTTATTTACATTTATGTTTTAAAGTTAATGGGAATTAAATAATTCCCATTAACTTAAAATTAAGAAATGTAATAATGAACCTCCTGGAGACCGCCCAGGCGTCATGGGGCCCAGGCGGTCAGGAAAGCTGTCGGTCAAGAAAAACCTCCTGGAGACCGCCCAGCGGTCATGGGACCGCCCAGGCGGTTAGCAAAGGCTGTCGGTAGAGAAACCTCCAGAGCCCAGGCGGTCATATGACCGCCCCGGCCAACGAGAGAAGTGCGGTCCGCTGGAAGAGAGAGACCGCCCAGGCGGTAAAAAGTTTATAAAAGCCGTGCTTCAGGCTTAGAGAACGCGTTCTGCGCGTTCTCTTCTTCATCATCAATTTTCTCTTCTCTCAAATCCATCATTTCCAAGCTTCAAGGTGAGTATATGTTAGATTATGTTTTTATTTCTTCATAATCTTGGATTTGGACCGATCATTTCTTTCATTGTTATCAAGTGGGGGTCCTCCCTAATTTTGTTAGAATAAGGATAGAGCCCCCTAGAGATTATTAGAGTTTAATCTAGAGTTATAATTGCTCTATGGCAGTTGTTGGTGCCATTTCAAGTTCTCCATTGGTGGGGCCCACATACTCCCTTCAAACGGTGAGTGGGTTCAGATCCTATGATCCTTATGTTGATCATTAGAGTTAATTTCAGTAAATTATGACATGACCATATGATATTAGAAATGAAAGCATGAAATATATGTTTTTCTGAAAACTCATGGGACCATTATTGTTAAAAGTGATTTTTTATTAAAGAGCAAGAGTATGAATATGATTATATTTAGAGATTTATAAAATATTATGATGATTTCCAGAGTAGAGCACAAGTATATGATAGGATTTTTAGAGAAAATAAGTATTTTTATGATACTCAGAAGTATGGAATTCAATATGATTCATAACAATTGCCAGATACATATTCTGTCGGCTTGAAATCGGAATGCCTGAAAGAGGTGATCCCTTGGGCATAATTTCATAGTCACAGTTATGCTAAAGTCAGATTGTTAAGTCATATGAGACCAAAGCTTTCAGAGTTTCAAGAGTTTTCATGTTTAAATAATTTTATATCTATTAGAGATTTTATGATTTCAAGAATAGAGTTTTAAGAGAAATGATTAGAGATGTTGCAATGATTATATGAATTTCAGAATTTATTGATTTTATATACTAGAGCTTGTGAACTCTAGGATAGAAGACTTTGAGAAAAGATTTAGATTTTGATTGAGTTCAACGTGGCTATAGAGAACGGGTGTGTGTTAAGTTAATCCGTTAACCTTGGTATACCAAGTCGCCTATAGGGCCAGAGAAATCATAAATGGGACCTAGTTAGGTGCCCAGAGGTTAGAGATATTGTTATGTCACATGAATTGTGCATAACAGAGATTTTGTTTCTCTAGTAGAGTCCTGTTCTTTATGTTTTTCAGAGAATATTGATGCTTTTAAGAGAATATTTGATTTAAAAGCTGTTATGTATATGTACAGAAAATGATTTCTCGATAGAGTAAGAATTTAGAGATGTTTTCTATGAATATGATTTTCAAAGATATTGTATTAAGTTTGATGATTATATATGATTATTTATGTTCTTGGTTGTCCCATGAGAGGGTTATGGGTGAGGGCTTGCTCATGAGTTTTAGATGAAACTCACCCCTTTCCCTTCTTCCATTAGATACGTTAGCTGCTACGGGTCCTTCTGATCTACCTTATTCCCAGGTAGAAAGTTCCAGTTGGTGAGCTTCACTTGAAGTGAAGTATCTTTTGGTATTTTGTTTAGAAATATAGTGCTCCAGTGTACGTGACGGGTAGGGTCCCAGACCATAGAAATAGATTGGCATTGATTTATCATGATTATTTTGTAATTACATGATTCCAGTTTTCATGTATACTTTGTATAGAGAGACTCATATATTTTGAGTCACAAGGATATGTTCAAGTTTGAGAAACAATTGTTTTCTAATTTAGAGAACTATGTTAGAAATGATTATGATATGCTATTAATGATGAATATGTTTTCAAAGATCCAAAAATTTATTAGAGATGGAAATGATGTTTATTAAATGGATTTAATATTAAATATGCATATAGAAAGACTCAGAGGTCATGAGGCTTACGTGGAGATGGGATTCCACGTGCCGGTCATGTTCCCAATTCGGGTCGTGACAACTTCACTACATATATCATGTGCATACTCATGTTATTCTGAATTGTCTGCCTAGGATGATTTACTATGTGTTTGAACATTATGACATATGTGCATTAATTTATTGAATGCTAAAAGAAACTAACTTCAAAGTTTTGATTCTGAACTTTAAAAATGAATCTTTGGTATGTAATGCATGACCACATTTTTTTCTTAATAAACCAAAGTGGCTTGGAACAATTGCGATGACATTATAATGTATTTTTGGGGAATGCCCTATTGAGAATTTTACAATTCTCACCCCTATGTTATGTGTTCCCGTGTCATTTCCAGATAGCATCAAGAGAATAAAGAAGTTGGTTCTGGAATCATGTATCGGGTAGCTCGATGGTGAAGATCTCTAGTAGTTTCTATTGTGTTAATGTGTAAGTGAGATAGATGTGTATGAAGCTCATAAAAGAGCTTTCTTTTGTACTTAACTTTGTACTCAATAAATATTTTGTTTCTTTGTTATATATTTTAATAGAACTACGAATTAGTTCCTTTCAAATTCAATCAAACTTGCTATAGATATTTAAGAAAGGTCTGCTAATTTATAAGTAACAACTCTCAAGTCTGATGTCATAACTTAAGGATGATGTTGTACTCAGGAGGATGTTACAAGAATTGGGTAAGAGTTAGGGTTTCAAACTTAGCCCTAAATAAATTGTGCTAATTTCATGCTTTGATTTCCTTATTTCCAACCTCTTGATGATATGTGGTGTGGATGTATGATTATAACTCATGTTGCATGCTAGTTGAGTTTTCCCATTTGTGTTTGTAGATTTATGAGCATGAATACGATTTGGGGATTTGAGGATTAGGAGTTTGATTGGTTCCTAGATTGGATTTTCAATGTTGGAGATCTCAGCTTAGGGAGATTTTAACTTGATAACTAAGCAATTTACAATTTGATGTCAAGGATTGAATTGACATGCGTTTATTAGGAATCTTCTAGAACTTTTTATTTGTTAGTCTCTTTTATTTTGTTTGCCTATATTTAGTTTCTTGCAATTTAATTTCACAAAATTCCCTATTTGCATAGTCTTTTAGTTCGCCAATATCATTAGGAGATGACCTGAGTTGTGTATCATTATACTATGTTTTGTTACAATTCAATTTTAAATAAATTATTAATTTTGTAAGTGTGAACCATAACATTCATGCTCACTAGCTAGTCCTGATCATGTCATTAATATAAAGTAACAATAACGCAATGCCATGATCAATCCGATGAATAAAGATAGCAAAGTCATGTGGACTGGATGAGAAACCAAGTTGACGGATGGTGGAGCTAAATTTGTCAAACCATGCTCCGAAAGCCTACTTAAGGCCATACAAAACCTTTCGAAGAAGACAAACTTTGTTTGATGGATAAGTGTAACCATGTGATCATTGAATTTAAACCTCTTCGGTCAAGTCACCACTAGAAAGGCATTCTTCATATTCATTTGATTGAGAGTCCACTTTTGAGTCGTTGTGAGGGAAAGTAGAGCACAAATAGTAGTGATGCAAGAAATAGGAGCAAAATTCTCCTCATAATCAATATCATACTCCTAAGTAAAACCCTTAGCAACCAAACAAGCCTTATATCATTCAATAGATCTGTTAGAATGAGTCTTGATCTTGTAGACCCACTTACACCCCACCAATGCCTTCTTAGAAGGAGGATCAACTAGGCCCCAATTGTAAGTCTTCTCTAATGTCTCTAACTCTACCTTCATAGCAAGCTGTCAATGGGGATCTACGGAGGCTTCTTTATAGGACTAAGGTTCATGTAGGTCAAGCATGGTATAAAACAATGATAATTGTGAAGATAAGGAGGTGGATTCTTTACCTTATTTGGATGCTCAAGAGGAGGAGGGCTAACACCCTCCCAAGTATAACATCATCCTTAAGCCATTACATTATACTCAGGAGTTGTTACTTGTACATTAATGGACCTTTTTTAAATATCTATAATAAATTCGATTAATTTACTAAAATATATAACAAATAAACAAAGTATTTATTTAATACACTTCCAATTACAAGAAAAGCTCCTTTATGAGCTTCAATGTATGTCTATCTTCTAGTACATTTACAAACACATATATGCAGATGAGTACAATTGACAAAATGCTTCAGCTATTGAATTACTACAAATCCAATTTTTCCCTATAACGCCTCATTCTGGATCAATCTAGAGATGACATAGGAACATCAAAACATAGGGGTGAGAATTCTAAAATTCTCAATACGGCATCTCCAAAAATGCATAACAAAATCCATGTCATCGTCATCATCATCTTCCTAGCCACTTCAGTTTATTGAAAAAATATGATCATATAATACATATCAAATGTTCATTTTAAAGTTCAAAAATCATCTTTCCAAAGTGGGCTCCTTTTAGTATTCAATTAATATATATATATATATGTCATAATACTCAACATCATAGTAATTTATTCTCTTTTTTATGTGCCCTTGGTACATCGAAAGGACCTCATATCTTTCTTATATTTCCTACCTTGACATATCAAATGGGATCATCTTTTCATGCCCTTGACATATCGAAGGGAATCTTTGATTTTTACATAGCACATAATATAGAGGATTACTTATGACAATTGTTACTCTGACTTATCATGGCCCATGACCTATTATGGCTTATTCCACTCCTGGGTAATAGACTATTTTTTAGGATTGAGTTCATTCCTATACACGATCCTTGGATTTTCTCTCCAATTCACTCACGGATCTTCTAGGCTCATTCATATACATGATCCTTGAATTTTCTCTATAATTCACACACAGATCTATTCCTAGCTAAGTTTTCTCCTGACTCAATTCAAGGGCAGTTAGGTTTACTTTCCACAACTGACTCGATGTACCTTCCCGGCCTAATAAGACATATTCATTCATGTAAGCAATTGTCAAAAGTATTCACAATCATATATGCATCTTGATTATGTATACATCTTAGTTACATGTGCACACATATTACTCATAATCTCAGTTCTAGCTCATAGAGCATCTGCCAATACTTTCAGTCTAGACATTCATCATTGTATATGCATAACATCATCAATAGATCCACATAGTATGGTGAGATCAAATCATAGACATTTCATCATCTTTTCAGCTAATCTAGTATACTGTCAGAATTTTGGTTCTAAAGAAAATTATGGAACCACTATTAAACATCAACCTCAAAACTATTTTTTAGAATTCATTTAATGTGTCTAAGAGCTCCTGTAAAAATTTCAAAGGAAAATAAGGTCTCTAGCTATATTAACAAAATTTGATAAATTAGAGGTCAAATGCTTATTTTTAGCCAACAGTCAAAACTCACAATTTTCCTATCAAATGAACATATAAAATTATACAAAAATTCAGGGTTTGACTTCAAGATGTCCTCAACGCCTTATAAAATTTTCAACTGAAAATCGATATTTGATATAGTAACAAAATTAGACAAATCCAGTGCTCCTGAATTTACTATTTAGGTAGAAACCCTTGTAGCTCGGTTCTTTAATTTTTAAAAATAGTAAAAGTACTTAAAATGACTCAAGAAAAATATGGAGACACTTTAACATGTTAGCTTCATTGTATAAAAATTTCTGCTCAAGATAAGATCTCTAACCAAGTTAGAAAATTCATGAATTTTCACCTACTTGCTCAGATATGAGAATTCAAGCACACAACTCAAAACATATTTTGAGAAAAAGGATTTTCTAACATCATCTAATCACTCCACCAAATTAAACGAATCAACATTTATGTATTATTACCCAATATTTCAGGCCAAATTAATTAGAAGTTTCAGAGTACATTTTGAAAGAAAAGAGCCAAAGCCCTACTTAGCTCTTGCAAGCTCTAATTATTGTTCTTATCTTCCTTCTAAAGCTTTTACATGCAATCTTTGATCCAATCCTCTCAAATCCTCCTCTAAGGTATCAAGAACAACAACCATAATTGATAGCAAAGTGGGGTGAGGATTCTTTATAGGGAGTTGATTTAGGCATTACAAGAGGAAATATGTAGTCTGGGCTTTGATCATGGAAATTTGATATTGTAACTTAGGGTTTTTAAGCTACATTATGATATTTTGATGAAGAACCAGGTTAAAGGGCTGTAAAGGGAGGTCTTGGCCAAATATCTTGAAGAAGAAATGGTGACATGTGTTATTTTATGTATTTATAACATTATACATATTAATTTTCAATTATAAAATGATTTTCCTTAAAGATAATTGCATGCAAATTTTGTAATGTTCTTATTGGTTAGTCATAAAGGCAATGGTGTGGCACTTATCAAGCCATACACTTGTCACATAGGTGTCCCACTTACATTGTAAGTTTCATACGATGTAAGTAACTACACTAGTTCCTGAACGAGTAAAATACTGTACTTGTAAAACATATATTGCCCGAAATTAAATTTCAAGCACAAACATTCATCAAAACTCAAACCTTTTTAACAAAAATTAGAAAACAATTTTGAACACAAACCCCTAAGAGGGTCTTTGTTAGAGAACAAGGGAGGCACAAGCTTTTTGAAGCTTAAGCTCTCAAGAAAGGAAGCAAAAATCTCTTCATTCCTTTCTACAACAATTCAGCCTCTACAATAACAGGAGGAAGAGGCTTTTCCTTGAAAAACTAATGTTGGATTTGGGTTTGTTGGGTAGAAGAGTTATTGAAAAGTGTATTTGTTTATTAGATTTGGTGAAAATGAAGAAGTTGTGAGGTTAGAGGTGGGGAAGTAGGTGGTGGTGATGAGAGGAAATGAGGATGGAGTGAAAGGGAGAAGGTGGTGGCCAAGATGGATAAGAAGGAAGAGTGGAGTGGTTGGATTAGGTTTAAGGGTATTTTAGGGTTTAGGTGAAAAATGTGGGGTAGTTTTGGTAGAAAGTGTACTAATTAGGTATAGTTTAGTAAAAACAATGGTCAAAGTAGGATTAACTTGGTCTAACCAAGATTAATTTGAATTAATCATCTATCATTAGTCATAATAAAATAGTACTTTGTCTTTAAACATGTAGCCGCTACAAGACAAGTGTAGTGGATGGTGACATCATCATGTACCCCCTTTATCTTGAAGAATGGGATTAAGTTTCCTTAATCATTCTTAGGCCTCAATTAACTCAAAATAATTATTTTGTCTCAAAATTAATGAATAAAAAAATAATATTTAATTGGAGCTTAATATTACCTATATGCCCTTAATTACTTTAATTAAGCTTAACTAACACTAACTGGGGTCAAAATAATAATTTTACACAAAACCCCAAGACTCACCCAAACATTAAATATCCCCTCAAGTTAACATATCCAACTCCTGGGTGATGACTTAGTTCTGTCATCACTTAATCTTGTATTAAATTACCTTAGAGGCATTTTGGTAATTTTGTGCATGGGAAAAACTAGGAATTGTGATTTTTACATCGATTGCTATCTAAAACATATATAGTCCCCTTCAAACATTAACTAACCTTTCAAAGATGGTCTAATCCTTGATTCTCGTACAAAAATCACCTTAGGGGCATTTTAGTTATTTTGCACAAAAGGAAAAATCGGACATTATATTTCTCCCTTCCTAAAAAAAATTTCGTCCTCAAAATTCTTCACGTGAAAATAACTAGTGGTGAAGCTTTATCTTGGGTTTCGACTCCACCAATGGCATCCTATAGGGTGCTATGGATATTGGTCTCCTCCTAGGACCAGGTCTATAGAGAACTTTACCTTCCTGGCCAAGAGAAACTCAGGATCTCTTCAGGAAAGACATCAACATACTCATGCACAACCGAAGTCCTCTCAAGGTCCTGCTCTAAATCAACCTCAATAGTGGCTAAGAGAACAAATACTCTACTCCTGACCTATTCACGGGTTTAACAGGTATGATTGACTCAACAAGAAATATCATAGATATGGCATAACAATCTAATGAGCAGATAACTAGTCCATACCCAAGCTAGACATAGGTAAATAGATAAGGTCAAAAGTAAAGTGTCTTCCATCTATGCAAAAATGACAATCGAAACAAATAAGACAAGTGTTGATAGGTTTTGCGGTAGGAGTAGATACATGCGAGTCAAAAGGTAATTTAGATATAGGAAGGTGTAATGATAATGCATGATCAAGTGAGATAAATGAGTAGGTCATACCAAGTTATACAATACAATCAAACTATGTTCGTAAACCTCATACTCACCTGAATAAGCTTGTTGGATCGAGTGGCTTCCTTCACTGTCATAGTGAAGACTCTACCTCCTGTTAAGGAAGATGGAGGGAGCTTGCTGGGACCTTTGAATTGGGCACTCGATTAAGTGTCCTAGCTTCTAGCAATGGTAGTATATACCTTGGCCTGCCAAGGATGGACAAGTACCATGCTTCTTTCCACATCTACTATAGGGAGTAAGTGTAGTAGTTGTAGATGCTCTAGTCTGAGTAGGGATAGTGGTAGGGGTAGTAGAGGTTACCCTCTATGTTGTGTGCCCCAGTACCTTGCTATGCATGCTATCCACCAATGTGCTACCCTCCTCTCTGAAAGCCCATCCTATGGCCATGTTGCTTAAAACTCTACCCTTGTGGCACTGGCCTGTGCATAAATGCCTCATATTGAACTCATCTCCCTTTCTTATTGTCCTCTCGATTCGGCAAGTGTTCGTCAACTCCATGAACTCTTGATCCCTTGATGCTCCACAACCTCCCTCAACTCTGACTTTAATCCATCAATGAACTTGTCGCACTTCCCTGATCAGTTGGCCCCCTTGGTAGTATTGGGAAAACCTAAGCAACTCTTCAAACCTAGCAATGTAGGTAGGTATAGTCATGGTCCCTTGTTTCAAAGCAAGGAACTGCATCTCTCTCACATCATCCTGACTATGGGAAGTACTTGGCATAGAAGTACCCCTTGAAGATATCCCAAGTTATGGTGGGGTGTGCAGGCTCAACTATCCTCCTTATATCTACCACCATGCCTGAGCATCCCTCTGCATCATGAATATAGCATAGCCTGCCTTCTGCTCCTTGGAGCTCTGCAAAATGGAGAAAATCTTATCCATTTCCTTTACCCATGCATCTCCGCCTCAAGGTCAAATGGTCCCTAAAAATATGGAGGGCGGGTAGCCCTAAACACCTTATATCCATCCTCCTTTAGCTTCACTGTCACTTGTCTTCCTGCACGATCTCGAGCTCCTCCTCATGGCAATCCATGCGGCCTAACATCCATTGGAAAGCTCTCACAAACTCCCTCAAGGTACCTAACATCTCCCCATCCTCTGCCAAGAGTCTCTATCCTCAGGGCGCCTACCTAGTGCCATCTGTCCCTGAGTGCACAAAACAAGAAACATCGACGTGATTAGACTCAACTCCTAAGTTAAGTTGACCCAATCCGTGCCAAGCAAGTAAACAATCATGCATCTCTAACCTATCATCTATCATATAGACAAACAGTTACCATGACATAAACTACCGTACTTATGCAACAAAGGCATAATGGTTCCAACCCCTAGGCTCCACTAAGGTTGAACCTGGCTTTAATACCCAAATGTAACCCCCTAATGTATAACAAAGTACGCTCGAGTTATATTTGGTTTTAACGTTAAAGGATCACTCCTTGGAACCTTAGCCTAAACTTGACCTTTTGGAAATACTTGGCGGAAAATACGGGCTATTTCTTTTTCTTTTTTCTTTTTTTTGTTTTTAGGAAAGACATTACTTTCAAACATAGGAGCCTTTGTGCGTAAATAGTACTCAACACTAAACCACATAATTCTAAGTGAACATACAACATAATATTATCATCTAAACACCATGACAATATCAAGCCTATCATATGAAATACCTCAATATATATAATATGTAATCTAGCATAAAAGCCTCAATAGCTCACAAGATATCCGAATATGTATAATAGTGCCACAAGTGCACAACCACCTAACTATTGCTAAAGCCGAAATACATAGCGATAAGCAGCGTGATAGATAAGCATGTGAAATGGCCACATGGGTCTGACATATAGTAATCCAAACCAAAATGATAGTCATATTTAAGAGATATAAGTAGAGTAAATGTCTAATAATCCTAACGAGTCTTAGCATCGCTATCCTATCCATCCGTGACCTCAAACAAGCTGCCGGCATGTCCTACTCATCTAGCGACATACATGGAAATTCAAAAGGGGTGAGAATCCTAATGAACCTCAGTAATAGTAAAACATACATAGTGTCATCATCATACGTCTCAGCCTACTTGGTTTATTAGAGAAAAGATGTACATGCCACAAATGTAGTCCAAATTTAGAGTTTTCACAAACGTTATTATCAAGATAGACATTTCATTTTTATATGGTCTTGATCATAAATGCATCAAGTTAGTTATAGCATGTATTTATATTCATGAGAAGAGCTTTGCATTAGAATATACATTTCACAAAGGCATGCATGCATCGAAATAACAAACATATCACTTAGGCCACATGCATGGATGAAAGAATGAAAAATAAGTACATGCATGCATGAAAAGAGACGAACATAATCTTATCCACACACACGCATACATGAAAGAAGTGAACATATATAGTAAGGACAAAAGACTTTCAACTTTCTCTAAACATAAATCATTTTCACTTATTCGTTAACCTTTAGGGACCCCTAGGCTATGAGCTTATACCTAATATATATAATGTGATCAGTATCGCTGAACCTTGATCATCCAAACCTTGACTAGTCAAATATTATAATCATCAATATGATGTATCAATGTAATCGGTCATCACTAAACCTCGATGAGTATGAACTTAATGTTTATATAATGTGACCAGCCATAAACCTCGATCAATACTAAACCTAGTGTTTATATAGTACGATCAGCCATTACTGAACTCAATGGTACGGAGCCTAGTGTAAGGGGTGTGAGTTCTCTTTTAGATACATGGACATTCATAACTTATGTTTTCCATGGTTGGTGCCATGGTATAACACTTAGCACATCCACAACCCTTACTTGCTCTGCTTTCCTCACTTCACAGTAGGCCTACAAATGTACTATGTGGTACACAACAGTGTCCAAGCTCATGATTTTCCTTATTCATGTCTTGTTGCATACTTAACTCAACACATTCCATTAATGAGACTCATTTAAAATCAATTGTGAACAATGCTCAGAATAAATGCACATGCAACCAATCCACCAACAATATCCAGGTATGATAATTAATATCATATATATTACCAATGCATCTTAGTCAAGCATGCCACAATAGTTATTCAGAATCCAATCAAATATAACAATCAACTGCAATAAATAATCAAATTTCATCCAATAGATATTCAAGAGTTATCCATGCAATTGAAATCGATTATAAATCTCATTGCTAAGCAGTTTGAGTCTGATGATAAAAGTATTTTGAAAAACATATTTTTCCTCTTCCCAAGATATATGATTACTATGACCCACCTTCCTTTATGGTACAAGTTCTAGAAATTTACTTTTAAGGACTTTACAACTTCTAATTTTACAATGTAGCCCAAACTTTATAAAATTTACAAAATAACCCCTAACTTAATTTTTCATCTAAAAATAGATTTTCCACCCTAAATCTACTAGAATTATAGCCTGCACTAGAAATTTCAGAATTTGCACAAAAACCCCAAACTTTTGAGAAATTGCATTTTGACCCCTATGCTTTACTAAAATTATGAAATAACCCCAAAACTTATTGTTTTCTTCCAAACACATACATTACTATTCTAAAACCCATTTTTACAGCTTTATACCCAAAAACTCAGTTTTTGCATAAATACCCAAAACTTTGTAAAATTGCGCTTTGACCCCTAAACTTTCCTGAAATTGCAAAACAACCCCAAAGCTCTTTTTTTTCTCTTAAACTCATACTTTACTATTTCAGTGTCTATTTTTATATATTTACCCCTAAAAATCCAATTTTTACATAAAAGCCCCTAGACTTTGTATAATTACACTTTATCCCAAAATCTCTACATAATCACAAAAATATCCAAATCACATTTACCAACTCCATTTTTCATGTAGATTCCAAATATGTGGTTAGTTTTAAAAACAAAATTTTCCTTCTATGAGAAAAAACTTTGGCCGAACCTATATACCCAAAACCCAAGCTTTTGCAAAACTTTGAAACATGCATGAATGTGCTCCCTTTTATGTGTAGATTCTAAATATCAACATGGTTTTTGAAGTAAACTTTACCATCATAAAAAACCCTAAAATAGTGACCTAACTCAAAAATACTAAAGTTTACTAAAAAATTTCACAAAATAAATAAAAGTGACTATTTTTGTGTTTAGAATCAAGATATGGTATTGAGTTTTAAAACAAAAAATTCTACCCATACCAAATGAAGGAGGCCAAAACTTGATGGAGAGGAAATGATGAGCTCTTCAAATATTTTTAAAAGAAAGGAAGAGTGTTGAGCAAAACAACCAACTTTCAAGGACAAACATTCATCAAAACTCAAACCTTTTTAACAAAATTAGCAAACAAGGTAAGAAAACAAGTTTGAACACAAACCCCTACCCAAAAGAGGGTCTTTGTTGGAGATCAAGGCAGGCACAAGCTCCTTGAAGCTCAAGCTCTCAAGAAAGGAAGCAAAAATCTCTTCCTTCCTTTCTACAACAATTTGTCCTCTATAGTAATAGGAGGAGGCTTTTCTTGAAGAACTAATGGTGGATTTGGGTTTTTTGGGTGGAAGAACTATGGAAAAGTGTATTTATTTGTTGGATTTGGTGGATAAATGAAGAAGTTGTAAGGTTGGAGGTGGTGGAGGTAGATGGTGGTGATGAGGGGAAATGACGATGGAGTGAAAAAAAATGAAATCTTTGATAGTGGCAGAAAAGGTGGCGGCTAAAAGGGATAAAAGGAAGAGTGGAGTGGTTGGATTAGGTTTAGGGGTATTTTCAGGTTTAGGTGACAAAGGTGATGGTAGTTTTGTAACATCCTACCAAATACAACTTCATCCTTAAGTCATGATATTGGACTTGAGACTGTTACTTATAAATTTGCAGACCTTTCTTAAATATCTATAGCAAGTTCAAGTAATTCGTGTAATAACTAAGGCTTAATTCTATGTAAGTATATAGCAAAAAACACAACATTTATGATATATAAAGCCAAATACAAAAGGAAGCTCTTATATAAGCATTAATGTACATTTGTTCTCTGTTAAGTTTATAGATAAATACATACAACTAAGACAATCAATACAATCTCAGACACTAAACTCCTGTTGAGCCAATTTCCTTTGTGTAGTAGCCCCATAGCTTGTTGGATCAACCTAAAGACGACATGGGAACACAAAACATAGAAGTGAGAATTATACAAATTCTTAGTAGGGCATTTTCCCCAAATACGCAGTTATAAATGTCATCATCATCGTCCCAAGCCACTTCAGTTTATTAAGAAAATGTCATGCCACACCTATTAAAGATTCATTTTAGGGTTTAAAACCATCGTTCAGAAGTGGGTTCTCTTATTATTCAATCACTTAATATACACATGTCATACTACTCAACATCATAGTAATTCATTCTCAACTTTATGTGCCATCGGTATATCAATGGGATCTCATACACATCATATAAAACATATACTATTAAATTACAACTTAAACATATTGACCTCAATATCGATGCTAAAATTTTTCACTTAGCACATAAGATAAAGGACTGCTTAGAATCAATTGCTACTTTAACTTGTCTTAGCCCTTGACTTTTGTGGCTTTGACCACTTTACGGTAATAGACAACTTTCAGGACTTAGCTCATTCCTATATATAATCATTGGATTTACATTCTCCAATTCTCACATAGACCTATTGCTAGCGGTTTACTTTCCCTAACTCAATTCAAGGGTAGTCATTACTTTCCCTAACAATTTGAATTTAGTTTCTCCAACCCAAGAAACATAATCTTATACATTTCTTTCGCATATAAGCAATTGTAATAAGTATTTATATCTATATGTGCCTAACATCATCAGTAAGTTCACATGCTCAATTATCCATATTCAATTACTCATGTCATACTAGTACCAAATGCCATTATATCATCAATTCAAGACTTTGGTTCATTTCCAGCACAAATGTAAATTTTTCACTTATCTAGCAAAAATTAGATCGCATAACAAACAACCAATTCCATGGCTACAAAATTTATTCAAGACTTCAATGTGTCCCCAAGCTCTTGTAAAAATTTTAGGGCAAGAATCATTCTCTAACTATGTTAAAAAATTAAACAAATTATGAGGTCAGCAATCTGCTATTTACAGCCAACAACCATAATTTCCAATTTTATTACCCTATCAAATGAACATATCAAATCATAAAAATATTTAAGGTTGGACTTTAATATGTCCTCAACACCTTATAAAAATTTCAGCTCAATAATTGATCATTTGATATGGTAAAAAAATTAGTAAAATTCACATCTTCAAGTCCAGCAATTCAGGTAGCATAGGCATAGTTTTGGTTCTTGATTTTTTAAGGTAGTAAAAGTCTTTAACATAACCCAAGAAAAATCATGGAGTTGCCTTAAGATGTTAGCTTTCACATATAATTTTTTTAGCTCAAAAAAATACCTACAAATGCATCAAAAAATCGTGACAAATCTCTTCCTATTTCCAAAACCAAAAATCCAGTAACATAGTTCAACACTTCTTTTGACAAAAATGATTTTCCCACATCACCAATACAATCCACCAATGTGAAGACACCTATATCTATGTGTATTCATGCCTTAGAACCAAGAATATCAAATTTAACCAATGAAAATCTACAAGAAAATAGAAATGCATCAGACAAGACACAAAAACCCTACTTTTGGGGCTTTAGGGATCTTAACTCCAAGAATGATTTCCTTCACTTCAAAGCCTCAAATCAAAACCAAACCCTCCTTTAGGCAATAGGATATGAGGTATCAAGATGAGAAATGGTGAGGATTTGAAATTCCAATTGGTTAGTTTGGTAGGCATTGATGAGTGAAATAAGTTTAGTGAAGGGAGTTTGTGGTTTTAGCAACTTTAGGCAAGTGTTTTGGTGATTTGAATTCAAAACTTGAGCTCTTAAGAAAACAAAAATGGTGGGTGGTTCTTCTCCTTTTGGCCGAGAATGATAAGTCTTCAAGATAAAGTTTGGTGGCTTGTTTTTATCTTGAAATAAATGTAGTATTTAGGTAAATAAAGTATAGTTTCTTTCTAAAATAAAAAGAGATGAATAGCTAGGATTTAATATTATAAATCAAGATTAAATCTTAGCCTTGCACTTGGCCTAAAAGGATAAACATTATCCTTTTATAAATATTAAACTATCTTTCGTGTTAGAAAACACGAAATTTTAAACTGGTAAACCATCATACCTGGGTAAATAGATATTGCCTGAAACTTAATTCCAGGTATAAAATCTTTATTTCTAACTATTTCTAACCTTAACCCCATCTTTTCTTAGTCCTGGACATCTCCTTGTCCCGATTTTAGGGTTTTGCGGTCTGATGAGCCCACGAGACCCACAAGTCATTATTCACATTTTTTTATACATCCATTGGCCCTCAATCGCTAAAATTGTTAGATTTTTTAAATTCACACTAATAAAGTTTAAATTAATTTTTAAATAATTTTGATGTTACAAGTTTAGATAGAAAGTATACTAATTAGGGGTAGTTTAGTAAAAGCAATGGTCAAAGTATGATTAACTTGCCCTACCCAAGATTAATTTGAATTAATCATCATTAAGGTGTCATTTATAATCTATAATACTAATATTTCAGACTCCTATGAGGGAAATTTATAGATGTCGCTTCTAGAGAAATTTATGGCCCACAATTTTCATTTGGAATTTGAATCATCAATCTATATTAATTACAATTAATTGATAAATATCAATCACAACAATCATAATAAATTATTAATTATGAGATATCAATTATAAATCATAATCTCACTTCCACTTCACAACCCAATTTCAAAACCCATTATTAGGTACTGCAATATAACTTTGTAAACTTTTTTTGTTAGTTGACTTTGCAAATTTTTATTGTATATTTTAAATTTATGAAATAATATATTTTTTCATTCTGATATATTTCAAATTATTTTTTATGATTATATTATTTGGATTAACATATGATCATAGTTTCTTTCAAATGTATTATAATTCTATACAGAACACGCAATTTATATATTATCAATCAATACATAATTTGAAATTAAATTATATGATAGTTTTGAAAACAATATGCAATTATCTATTTGTAATTAATGTAATTTATCACAATGATGTCAATCACAAATAATAGATGAATATTTTAAAATTATATATTTTATTTGAAAACATGTCTATCAAGATAAATAAATTTAAATCTTCTGGAATTAATTCAATATTGATTTAAAAAATTTAGTTTACCTTTTGAAATATATTTTTAATTTTAAAAATATAAAATATTTACTATGATATATTTATTTTGACTTAAATTCAGAGATTTTTTTTATTTAATGCTTGAGTATTTTTTATAAACTCACATATACTCTACTATTATTTAATTTTAATATGAAATTCTCAAGCATGAAAGTTATTCATTTATTTTAAATGGGATTCATAAGTTTTTTAGGGTTTTTCAATATGATTTGAATATGATATTCTTTTTGTTTTGTTATATTCAAATTACATTTAAATATGGTAATTAGTTGAGTACTTTAATTTTATATAATTGAATATATATGTAAAATATATTTTTACAATAACAATGCATTAAAATCAAATCATTGGAACAAAATATTATAAAAATTCATAAGATATATATCTTTTAATCATAATATATGTTAGCTTCGGACAAGTCCATGAATTTAGAGAAGAGATGTCAAATTGATATTATTGAGTCAACCTTAAATTTGTGCTATCATTGACATGGAAGTTATATTAATTTAAAATTATTTTATTAATTAAAATCATAGCAAATATTATCATGGTCAACAAATTATAATTAAAAATTTAATACCACAAACTAACACATAAATATAATCAATCAAGTCACTCTCAAATTTAAATTTAAATTCTAAAGAATAACATTAATTACATATCATTTTATTTTTTCATGCCAGATTTAATTAGTATAATATATAATTTATTAAAAATTATTATAATATATAAAATTGACACATTATATTGTAATGATATTGATAATAAAAATATAATAATACACGCTATACTATATTAATTTTAATATTTTAGTAAAACTTAATATCATAGTTAACGTATTTTTAAAGGATTTAATATAATATATAATCTATCTATAATACTAATAATTGAGATTCATTACATACAGCTTTTCATATGTCATTCATAGAGAAAATATGCCTATCATTTTCATAATCTTAAATTTTAAAGTAAATTTTTAGATTTAATTTACTTTCTAATTATTAATTATTTTTTCCAATCATCCTTCATATCTCTCTTCATTAAAATTATTTAACAAATAACAAATAATATAAATAAAATGATAATTGAATATATTATACCATTAAAATTTTATATATAATTATAGTATTAAAGATAACAAAGCTGTTATAATTATGTTACCAAAAAATATTATAATTAATGATAATAATTATAGTATTAATGATAACAAAAATATTATATTTATAATAATTAATTATAACAACAAAATCTTAGCACACCTTTATTTTTTAATTATCTTTATTGGATTTAATTTGTATCATGTCTATATTTTTATTTTTAATTTAAATTATGTTACATTGGTGGCATTTGTTACTATAAATATTAATTTATGTTTCAAATTTCAAAGTATTTTAAAATTTTTGTTCTTTTTGAAAAAAGTTTTTAGTAAATTGTAAATACCAATAAAGATTCAAATCTCACGGGGAATAAAAATGGAGAACTGGAGAATAAGAATGGGGATAAGAGGTGAGATTTTAAATGAGGATAAGGTGGAGGAGAGGGACGTTTCTAACTTTAAATGTAGAGCTTTTGAAATATATATATATATATATATATATATATATATATATATATATATATATATATATATACCCGTCTCACTATATCATATTTAATTTTTTACAACCTAAACATTCCAACTTATCAATTCCACAATTGTTTCATATTAATTTTTTTGAAAAATAAGACTTCAATTTTTTAACATTAAAATATTTTAAAAATTGATCCCACAATTTACACTTTTTATAATGATAATAATTATTTATTAACTATTTAAAAAACTAAATAATTACATCACTTTTTTATTGAAAATAATTGTATAATTGATATACTACTCCAATAATTGAGATGACATAAATTAGGATTACATGTGTTTTTTACTAATTATAATACATTCATTATAATATATATTTTAAAATTGATATTCTAATTTACTAAAAGTATGTAAAGGAAATGGGGTGTAACTAAAATCACATAAATTAAATTTATTAATTATTTTTTATTAGTTAGGAAATTTATTTTTATATTTTTATAAATTAAATATTTTAATTTATTAAAAAGATGTAAATAGTTAGGGTGACAAAAAAAAATCACTAAAGTGGGTACACGTGGGACATGATTACCACCACCATCGAGATTAGAATAAGGACAAATTTTATCTTCATGGGAGAAGAGTCCCGATTGTTAAACGAGATAGGACGAGGATAACACATTTCTTCTTTAATTATTTATATTGGATCTGATTATGTATGCAATTTTTTAAATTTGGATTATGTTAGATTACTAATATTTGTTATTATAGATATTTATGTTTTGAATTTCAAAATATTTTTAATTTTTTTAAAATTTTTTTAATAAATCCATGAATATGTGCATACATTTAAACCCCTATGGGGAATGGGGAATGGAGAACCTCTGACAATGATGAAAATGAGGATGGGGAATGAGAGGAAAATTCTAAACGGGAAGATGGCATAGGACATGTTCTTTCTATCATCCTATTGTCATTCCTATAATAGCTCTGTAGGCACCAAATTTATCAAGTGTTAGATCGTCGAATGAGTATTCAACTTCGAAGTTTGAGGATTAGCCTAAGGTCTGGAATCTAAAGAATTGATAATGTATGTGTTCGACAAAATTTCCAGCGCCTCAAAATCTTCGAAGTCATAAGGCCGTGTGACGTGTTCAAGTCGACAGGATGACATTGACAACATCGAGGATGGAGGCGATGCTGGCTAAACACTTAGAAAATCTATGAAGATGTTGCAAACATTGTCAATGGCTCGAAGGCAAATGCTTGTTTGTCGAACGACGGTTATCGACGGTCTTAGCAGTTATTGACAGAAGCAAAACGTGACAAAATAGTGAGAGCAAGTGACAGAAATAACTCCAAAGCCACGTGGACAAAATCCAAGGGTAGCCAGAAGACAGATGTCAAAATCCTAAAGTCCTAGGCTATTTATAAATACCAGATCTATATCAATTGTAAGGGGTTGGAATTTGTACTCACATACTCACTCTATACATGTCTCCAATGACAGAAGAGTCTAGTTCATGAGTATTGTTCTCAACCCTCTTTCTTGCTTTCATAGGAGTAGATTTCTTTGAAGTTCTTTGCATTTCTTTACATTTCTTGTACTCGTTTTCAATTTGTCAATCTACATTCTGCAAATTCTTCTTCTTCTCCTTCTTTAATCTGTCAAACTTTCTACATTCACACAATCACAACACTAATCACGTTGCATCCCATCCTCATTATATCAAAAACAATTTGACACTCGATTCTTTGGTGGTGAACCCAAGAGGAGTAGCTTTCGCTCCCGAATCGAGATCTTGAAAAGCAAAGGCTGACATCCAAACTAAGAGTTTGTCGATATACGCCTGGTTTAGTGAGTTGGCCTCCTGCATAAGGAGTTTGTCAATTATTTGTTGTTGACAAATAAGTGCTAAAACCTGCCATAAACAAATTGGCATGCCCGGGACCACTGGTTGAAAGAATAAACGTGTCAAATTAAGAAAACAGTGTATGCGCTTGCGTAGTGGCACTATCGTGTCAAACATGTCAAGAGCATCATCGTCATCAGAAGATGGACGAAATGAGGCAGGAAATGATCCTCCTCATACACTAGAATCTTGACTCCTGAGTTAGACAAGTGATGGAGTTCCGCAGACAAGTGTAAATACTACTGTCGCAACAACATGGCCTCCATATGGTCTTCCTCCGGGTTATATACCCAGGATATGTACCATTCCCACTACCAAGTAGTGGAAATCCGCCAAACTCAGGAAATCCAACAAATGTTGGGAATAATGGCGGATTTAGTAATATATATCCTCATAATCCTCTGTTTCAGAGTCAAAACATACCCTGTGTGACAAACGTGCCTCAGTTGGTACACATTTACCAGTTTGGTCTTGTCACCCTCAATTGATGGGCCCATCTATGGCAGGAGTAGGAAATTTGTCATCGACAAACCCAACTACTACTAGGCAACTAAACACGGGTCCAATCTTTCCTGATATACCTAGAATAAGTGTGACAGGTACTCCTACAAACACAATCGACTCAATGGCTATTTTCGACAACAAATCGACGAGAGTCACCATGATCTTGTCAATATGTTAACTCAACAAATGGCGCAGGATTGACGCCTTTGATTGAAACAAACAACGCGAGGTTCGAGCAACTTGCTCGACAAATGGGGCGAATGGCTCAAGCCATCACTTTAGACGACGAGTCAAGTGGTCCCCATGACGGAATTAACCACCCACCTTTGAATGAAAATGTCAACGTTGACCCAATTGTCAATCTGATCCGTCGAGGACAAGATGCTGACAATGAACTTCAAAGGGTCCAACAACAAAATGTAGGGGGCATCGTGTGCGTCAAATTCAAAATATTCAACAAAATCAAAATATTACCCGTGCTGCGAAACTGTTTTAAATAGGTTTGGTTTCAATGTTGGTTTCGCTAACCAACCTCTCTTTGTGTCTGCATTTTATGTCCCAGGCTGAAGTGCCTAGAGGTTGGAAGGTTCCCAAGTCCTTGACAAAATTCTCTGGTGAGAATGGGATCGAACTGCGAGCATATTGCTCGATATACTATTGAGATAGGAGAAATGGCGTCAAATGAACATTTGAAAATGCGTTTTTTCCCTTCCTCTTTGACAAAAAATGCTTTCACATGGTTTTCAAATTTAAGGCCTAATTCTGTTTTGACATGGGCTCAGAAAGTTTTCATAATCAGTTTTTCGAGGTGAAACCAAAGTTAGCTTAACGGATTTATTCGCTATTCGACGTTTTATGGGAGAAACGGTCGATGATTATTTGGCCAGATTTAGAAACGCCAAAAATAGGTGTTTCACTCCTGTTAGAGTCTGAAATTGTCAAAATGGCTATCAATGGTCTCGATTATGATATTAGAAAGAAGCTTATTAATCTTCAATTCATAGACCTTGGCCAATTGGCAGAAAATATGCCAAATCGAACAATTAAAAAGAGAGAAAGAAAGAATGAAAAAGAAGACACTTCGTCGCGAAAAGGTAGCTTATGTCGAAGTAGACCAATCTGATGATGAGGTCGAAGGTAGTGGTGACGAGGTTAATGTGGCTGAATTAAGATCAGGACCGACGTATGTTTGTAAGTCTTTAAGGCCTGAGAAACAAAGAGAAAATGCCTTCGTCCAAAATTTATTCTTTCGATATTACTAAGGCTAACCAAATATTCGATGTGCTTTTAAAAGATAAACAAATAATCCTCCTGAAGGAAAGAAAATTCCTTCACTGTAGAAGCTTAAAGGACAAAGATTTTGTAAATTTCATCAATCGAGAGGGCATGCCATAGTTGTGTTCGTTTCAAGGATTTGATCCAGAAAGCGATTGATGAAGGACGCTTGACATTTGAAGGAAAAGAGAAGACCATGAAAGTGGATACTGATCCTTTTCAAATCAATTCGAGCTTTGTCGAACCCGCCTTCGTTGACATCAACGTCGCTGGGATAGAGATGTCAAACGAAGAGGTTGAAAAGAGGTTTCGACGTGATTATGAGCTTGATTTCTTCGAAGCTCGAGCAAATAATCTACCCAAAAGCAGGAGAAGATCTTTTAACATTCCTGATTAAGCAAAAGAATAGTGGTCGAGAATGTCTTTGTCCAGAGATGCATGCTGTTTGACCTCCTCCAGCTATGACTTACGAAACAGAAGATTGGGAAGATGATCGAAAAGGAAAAACAAAACCAAGAATTGAAAAGGAAAGTGGAGGTAAGTCGAAATTTGACTTCGGTCCTTTTGATCCTAAGTTGCTTAGACTTGGAACGGGCAAGTCAATCAAAAGATGAAAACTGGTGATGATGGACGGAAAGCCTGGCCAAATGTTGAGTCGAACTCGTGTCCCTCCAGCTAGAGTTGTCCAAAATCAATGGGTTAAAAACATCCCTCATAATGACGAAGCTTCGTCCTCAAGAAAGAAAAGGAGGCCAAGGAAAAGGTTTCACCAAGGGCGAATGATGAGTTCGAATCCTTATGTTTGGAAAAGGGTTGACAAAAAGAGGAATGAAAGTCAAACCAGTTCTCAAACAAACAAGCCTGAGTCCCCAAATGGCAGAGGATTCGTTGCTTTGAGGAATGTCACACCCAAATCATCAAATCTTGAGAATCGCACTGCCAAAGTTGCTGAGAAGCGTTTCGTGCAAGGGGCGTCGACTAAGCACTCACTAGGAAGACAAAGCGGACCAGAGATCATCCGCTGACAAAAGCTGATCCAAGTGACGGAGTGGTCCCGGAGTATCACCCATTGTCTGAGGATGATTTACTTACAAATAATTTTGAAACTGGTTTTGATGATGATCTACATACAATTTTTAACACAAATCTGGTTGGAGTGGTTTCTATTTTACCTCAGAATACGCTCGAAAGGGCTTATGTCAAAATGGAGGACGACTGTGATGATGTGATTGTAGGCAATGAGTGTATCTTTGTCTCTGAGGATTTCAGCGATGACGGATCCTTAGAAACCAGATGAAGTGACCAAAGCTCATCTAAGGCCATTACACATCAAGGCAGTCATTGAAGGAAAGTTAGTCAATAGGGTGTTAATTGACGCGGGGCAGCCATTAGTTTGATGCCAGAAAGCATGCTGATAAAGTTTGGCAAGAGCCTTAAAGATCTGGTAAACACCAATGTCGCTGACCGACTATAATGGCAAGTCTGCTGCCAAAGGTGTAGTTGTCTTGAATGTCAAAGTCGGAAGTGTTAATCGAAAAACCATGTTTGTCGTGGTTCCATCAAGAGCTAGCTACAATGTCTTGCTTGGACGCGATTGGATCCATGGAGTTGGAGCAGTGCCTTCGACGTTGCACCAGAAACTCATACTTTGGAACCAAGAAGGAGAAATTGAAGAAGTTGGGGCCGATGACAGTTTTTGCTATGTCAAACAACTCCATGTGGACTTCAAGATTTATAATAACAAGATCAAGCCGTTGGAAGTCGAAGATGAATTCGACCTAGAAAAGATTGACAAATGTGTCATCAATAATGAGGGCTTGAAGCTGTACCCAGGGCGGGAAACGATCCCAGATCTAGACTAGTTTATGGATTTGTCGAGCCAAATGGCTCAATTGTCGGCCTATATGGTCGAACAATTTGCATGCACTTCTGATGGTGCATTATTAGATTGTATTTATGATTTCGAACCTTTAGGATTTGAAAATACTTCTGTTTTATTGACAATCTTAGGAATAGAAATAAAAGTTGTGAAGTGCAGGACCTCTGGAAGAAATCAACTTAGGCAAAGATGGCGAAGCAAGACCAACCTACATAAGCCAGTTATTGCCAAAAGATTTCAAAGAGAAATTGGTCGAGCTCTCAAAGAATTCAGGGATTGCTTTGCGTGGGACTATGATGAAATGCCAGACTAAGTCGTCGATTAGTCGAACATAGATTGCCCTTGAAGCCCAATAGTCGACCTGTCAACAGCACCTTGACGATTTGCACCTGAGGTAATGGTCAAGATCAAAGAAGAAATTGAGAGGTTGCTCAAGGCAAAGTTTATTCGAACTTCCAGGTATGTTGATTGGGTTTCTAATATTGTTCCTGTTATGAAAAAGAATGGCAAGTTAAGGGTGTGCATAGATTTTAGAGATTTGAATAATGCAACCCCAAAAGATGAATATCATATGCCTGTGTAGACATGTTAATTCGATGCTGCGGCTGGAAATGAAATACTTAGTTTCATGGATGGATATTCTGGCTATAACCAAATTTTCATCGCTGAAAGATGTGTCGAAAACGCATTTAGGTGCCCTGGTGCCTTGGGTACTTATGAATGGGTAGTTATGCCTTTTGGGCTTAAGAATGCTGGAGCGACATATCAAAGAGCCATGAACACCATATTTCATGAATTCATTGGCAACTTTATGGAAGTATATATAGATGATGTGGTTGTCAAATCTGACAAGCAAAAAACACATCTCGAACACCTGAGAAAAGCCTTCGAAAAAATGAGAAGGAATGGTTTGAAAATGAACCCTTTGAAATGTGCTTTTGGTGTAACTCAGGAAACTTTTTAGGTTTTCTGGTACAAAAGAAGGGAATTGCAATCGACAGAGTAAAGCCAGGGCAATAATGGAAGCTTCACCCCGAGGAATAAAAAACAATTACAATCCTTTTTGGGAAAAGTGAACTTCATGCGACGTTTCATTGCCAATTTGTCTGGCAAGACAAGGATATTTGCGCCTTTGGTCAAGCTAAAAAGGAGGAGGACTTTGTTTGGAGAAGAGCACCAGAAAGCTTTCGATGTTATCAAACATTGTTTGACAAATGCTCCTGTGATGACGTCTCCTAAGCCTGGAAAACCCGTCAAGCTATATGTTGCGGCTTCTCAAGCAACTATTGGAAGCATGCTAGCGCAAGATGATGATAATGGCAATGAATGCGTCATATATTATCTTACGGGTTTTGACAGATGTCGAATCTAGATATAGTCCTCTAGAGAAATTGTGTTTGTCATTGTACTTTGCCTGTACTAAACTCAAGTGTTACTTGATTTCGAGAGAAGTCCATGTAATTTCCAAAGACGTAATAAAATATATGTTGTCTTACCCCATTCTGCATGGTCGAATAGGTAAATGGATGTTGGCTTTGACGAATTTACGATTAAATATGTGCCAGCCAAAGCTCAAAGGACAAATTTTGGCCGACTTCCTCGTCGATCATCCATGTGATGATTGTGATGATTTTGATAAATCAGTAGTTAATTATGTGGGCATAAAACCTTGGAGGTTATATTTCGACGGTTCAAAACATTGTCGAGGTGCAAGGGGTAATGTTAGTCTCCCCGAACCATGTTCCTACTAAATTCATGTTCGAACTTAAATTCCCGTGTTCAAACAATGAAGCCGAATATGAGGCTTTGATTATAGGACTCGACATGTTATTGGCAAAAGGGGTGAGAGATGTCGAAGTTATTGGAGACTCACAGTTAGTCATAAAACAGCTGTCTAGAGAGTTTAGATGCATTAGTGAAAATCTATTCAGATATTTTGCTACGGCTAGGTTGCTGACGAATTCACACTGATACTTCGACATATAACCCGAGACCTAAATTCTGAGGCGAATGAACTCGCTCAAATAGCCTCGCGATATAAAATAAGGGCGTCGACAATGGAGCCTTTTGTTACTATCGAGCAAATCTTGGTCTCGACGAACGAGAAGCATTTGTCATTGATCATTTGGATAACGGTGATGGAGAAAGCCAATTGTTGAATATTTAAAAAATCCGAACCAAAGTGTCGATCGCAAACTAAAATATCAAGCCTTGAATTATGTTATTCTTGGCGATACTTTGTTTAAGAAGGGTGTCGAAGGTGACTTATTGTCTTGTTTGGGAGAATCTGAAGCATACATTGCTTTGGCTGAAATTCATGAAGGGATTTGTGGTTCCCATCAAGCAGGACAAAAAATGAGATGGTCTCTTCGTCGAAGAGACTATTTTGGCCAACAATGGTCAAAGATTGTATGGAATATGCCAAATCTTGTCAAGTTTGTCAAAAGCATGGTAATGTGCAACATGTGCCAGCGTCAGAATTGCATGCTATTGTAAAACCTTGGCCATTCAGAGGGTGGCGTTAGATCTAATTGGCCAGATTCACCCTCCTTCGTCGAAGGGTCATAAATTTATATTAGTTGCTGTTGATTATTTTACCAAATGGGTCGAGGCGGTTGCACTGAAAGATGTGACTCAAAACGAAGTAATCGATTTCATTGAGGAAAGAATCATTTATCATTTTGGGATTCCTGAAACTTGACCACAATCAAGGAACTATGTTCAAGGTCGAAGAGTGCTTGAATATGCTAATACAAGGTCAATTAAAATGATCACTTCGACTCCTTATTATGCGCAAGCGAACGGTAGGTTAGGCTGTTAATAAAAGCATCATTGCTTTAATTAAGAGACATATAGGTCGACAACCTCGTAATTGGCATAACACACTCAAGCAAATTTTGTGGGCATACTGCAATTCGCCCAAAGGTTCAACAGGAACGAGTCCATATAGACTTGTTTATGGACATGATGCAGTTCTCCCTGTTGAGATCAATTTGAGTCTATAAGAGTGTCGAAACAAAATGAATTACCTATTGATGATTATTGGAGTTCGATGTTCGACGAGTTGAACGACTTAGAACAAGAACGAATTGTTGCATTAGAAAATATGATGCGACAAAAAGAAATAATGGCAAAATTTTATAATCGTCACGTGAAGGTTAAAAGTTTCGACGTCGGAGACCTGGTTTGGAAAGCCATCTTGCCATTCGAAAAGAAATCAAGAATATTTGGCAAATGGTCCCGAATTGGGAGGGACCTTTTCGAGTTGATAAAACATTTTCTGGTAATGCTTATGGTTTGGTCGATGTTGCTAGTGGGCAAAGAATGTCGTCAATTAATGGCAAATACTTAAAAGCATACAAACCAGCAATGTATCAGGTCAAAATAAACAGTTGATGGCACATATGACGGTTAAAATAAAGCGATTCAACCAAGCAAATATCTAGAAATAAAAAATTAAACCATAAGGTACGGGGCAATCGTCAAGGTGCGAGAAAGTAAATGCAAAAAAAAAAAAACTCGACCAAGCGAGTATTTGTCAAATATCTAAAAGAAAGCTCGACAAGCGAGCAAGCATGGAAAAGAAATAACTATGGCAAGAGACTTCGAAGCTTCAATTTCAAATCCTGTTGAATTTGTAAGACTTTCTCTCTTCTTTGCTTTCTCCATGACAGAGTTAGCCTCTTGAAGTTTGTCACTTGCAGTCTTTTCATCCTTTGCTAATTTTTCCAATCTTTTGTCAAATCTCTCTAAGTGCTATTTTCCCTCCGTCACTAGTTTGGCAAGATTCTCTTTCTTGGTTGACAATTCTTGGATTCGGATTTGAAGGTTTTTGATCTCCTCACCAAGAATGTTGTCACGAGCTTCACCTTGTTGCAAGCTGTCGACTATCTTAGCTTTTTGACCACTTATCTTCTCAATATTCTTAGAGATGGAGCTGACATCTTCCGAGCATTTTTGCCTTTCAACTGATGCACTTGTCATGGCAAGAGCGTCAAAAGATTGAGTGATAAAGTTTCAAAGGGAACTCACCAGGTCCTAATGTTGGTCAGAAGCCAGCTTGAGACAGGGAAGAAATAGACTTGATTAGTTGATGCTTGAGATCACCATCACTGACCAAGGAGTCGAGTGGATGGTTAAGAAGACCCAGGATGATCGAAAGTTGATCGACTGGTAAGTCAATTGTTGACGGCGTAATTGAGGTAGGAGTTGGGCTCTTCAATGCTTCGCAGAAGGTGTGATAGTGTTCTTCACACTCCTAGCTTCAGAAATAGAAGGAGCATCCTTGACAATAAAAGAATCTGACAGGGCTTGGTTCAAGGTTTCAAGGAAACCCATGTTGAAGTCCTCTTCATCAGCTTCATCTCGATTTCATTCTTGAAATGGGAATATGGTGGAGAGGGGAACTATGGATTGAGGGATCGACGACGGAGAAGGACAGTGGGCTGGATCATGGTCAACTTGTGCAGGAGGTTCAACGGTGCTTCCAACCTCAACCGTTATGGTTTTGTCTGTCGTTGTATTCGGACCTAAACTTGAGCGCACACGCTGTTGAATATAGAGAAAGTCGATGTCAGGTTAAGTTACACGACATCTAAAGTAAAGATTTGGTGATTAAAATACCTTGTGGCGGTCGAGGAATTTGACGAGTCACCTTCTCCTTCACTCTCGATATTAACGGGTTTGCAGGATTGATTTTTGACGGAGGGAGACCTTCTTGTCGACAATAGCAGCTGAAATCAAAACCAGTTAGATATGCCGATAAAAGACATGTGTAAAAAAAAAAAAAGGGTCGCTAACAAGAAGCTCTTGAGATTTTGAAGAAAAGTAGTGAGTGCCTATTTCCTGGCTTACCTATGGGACAGGATGGGACCTATGTAAGCATGCGTAGTAGAATCGATGGAGAAAGGAAGAAGTACCTGGGAAGTAAGCCTGGAGGAGTTCTTTGGGTTCGGGACCCATAGCAAAATCTTCATCTTGATCAATAATGGGTTCGGGGATTGAAGCCACCAGCGGAGAGTCCTTGGGATCATTAGGGAGGATTCAGCAGGAGGAGCAACGCCCTTGGAAGAAACAGAGTGAGATGGGGAGGCCATGGGTGTAAAAGAAAGAGCTCGGAAGGATGGAGAGCGAAAGCGTTCTGGAACTCAAAGAAGGAAGAGAATATGGAGAGCGAAAGCGTTCTAGAACTCAAGAGAAGGAAGAGAATATGGAGAGCTAAGGATTAGGTGTCAGAGGTGCGAAAAGTGTGATGACAGAATATTTATAGCTTTGTCGGGTTCATCAAATACAGGCTATGGGGCCTTAAGAGATAGGCCCATGATGGATCATGAACAGATTGGATGTAACGGCTCCGTTTATCATGCTACATTAATTGCCTCCGATGATAATTATTTCAAATTTTGATAAAGATTTTAAAATTTAAATTTACAACTCTTTAACTTCTTATCGATGTAACGCTCTTCGAAGAGAGTAGTGGGCATCATGTAGGCACCAAATTTATCAAGTGTTAGATCGTCAAATGAGTATTCGACTTCGACAGTTTGAGAATCAGCCTGAGGTATGGAATCTAAAGAATTGATAATGTATGTTTGACAAAATTTCCAGCACCATAGATAATTTGTCGAAGTCATAAGGCCATGTGACGTGTTCAAGTCGACAGGATGACATTGACAACGTCGAGAATGGAGGCGATGTTGGCTAAACACTTAGAAAATCTATGAAGATGTTGCAAACATTGTCAATGGCTCGAAGGAAAATGCTTGTTTGTCGAACGACGGTTATCGACGGTCTAGAGTTATTGACAGAAGCAAAACGTGACAAAATAGTGAGAGCAAGTGACGAAATAACTCCAAAGCCACGTGGACAAAATCCAAGGGCGGCCAGAAGACAGATGTCAAAATCCTAAAGTCCTAGGCTATTTATAAATACTAGACTGTATCAATTGTAAGGGGTTGGAATTTGTACTCACAAACTCACTCTATACACGTCTCCAATGACAGAAAAAGTCCAGAGTTCATGAGTATTGTTCTCAACCCTCTTCTTGCTTTCATAGGAGTAGATTTCTTTGAAGTTCTTTGCATTTCTTTACATTTCTTGTACTTTGTTTTCAATTTCTCAATCTACATTCTGCAAATTCTTCTTCTTCTCCTTCTTTAATCTCAAACTTTCTATATTCACACAATCACAACACTAATCACGTTGCATCCCATCCTCGTATATCAAAAACAATTTGACACTCTATTCTTTGGTGGTGAACCCAGAGAGGAGTTTTCGCTCCCGAATTGAGATCTTGAAAAGCAAAGGCTGACATCCAAACTAAGAGTTTGTCGATATACGCCTGGTTTAGAGGGTTTGGCCTCCTGCATAAGGAGTTTGTCAATTATTTGTTGTTGACGAATAAGTGCTAAAACCTCCATAAGGCTCATAATATAATAAAATTATCCACTTATTCTCTTTCATTATTCAATAATTTTAACTTTCAAAATGTGCAAAATTATCATAAAATAGGCTCTTTATAATTATAGATCATCTGTTGAGATTTTTTTAGCCTTATAAATATGATATTCAAAATAAGATATAAAATAGAATGACACATTTATATTTTCTTAATTTATTTAATTATTTAACTATTAACTTATTTTTAAAATAAATTTATATACTCAATTTTCTATAAGATATATTTAAATAAATTTTTTATTTTCAATCATGGTTAACAAATTATTTTTATTATTACCCAGTGCATCGCACAAGTTAAACGACTAGTAATACTAATATTTAAGACACTATGAAGGAAACTTTTACAGTGCTTCTAGAGCAATTTATAACCCATAATTTTCATTTGGAATTTGAATCATCAATCTATATTCATTACACTTAATTGATAAATATCAATCATACTAATCATAATAAATTATTAATTATGAGATATTTATTATAAATTATTGTCTCATGCCCACTTCACAACCTAATTTCAAGACCCATTATTAGATACCACAATATCACTTTGTAAACTTTTTTTGTTGGTTGACTTTGCAAATTTTTATTCTATATTTTAAATTTATGAAATAGTATTTTTTTTCATTCAGGTATATTTCAAATTATTTTTTATGATTATATTATTTGGCTTAACTTATAGCCATAGTTTCTTTCAAATGTAATATAATTCTATATAGAACACGCGGTTTATATATTATCAATTAATACATAATTTGAAATTAACTTATATGATAGTTTTCAAAACAATATGCAATTATCTATTTGTAATTAATGTAATTTATCACAATGATGTCAATCATAGATAATAGATGAATATTTTAAAATTATATATTTTTATTTAAAAACATGCCTATCAAGATAAATAAATTTAAATCTTTTGGAATTAATTCAATATTGATTTAAATAATTTATTTTACATTTTGAAATATATTTTTACTTTTAAAAATATAAAGTATTTACTATGATATATTTATTTTGATTTAAATTCAGAGAATTTACTTTATTTAATATTTGATTATTTACTCTATTATCATTTAATTTTAATATGAAATTCTCAAGTATGAAAGTTATTCATTTATTTTAAATGGGATTCGTGAGGTTTTTTAGGGTTTTTCAATATAATTTAAATATGATATTCTTTTTATTTTTTTATATTCAAATTACATTTAAATATGGCAATTAGCGGTTGAGTACTTTAATTTTATATAATTGAATATATGTGTAAAATATATTTTTACATTAACAATGCATTAAAATTAAATCATTGGAACAATATATTGTAAAAATTAATGAGATATATATCTTTTAATCATAATCTATGTTAGCTTTGAGATCCATGAAATTAGAGAAGAGATGTCAAATTGATATTATTGAGTCCACCTTAAATTTGTGCTATCATTGACATGGAAGTTATATTAATTTAAAACTATTTTATTAATTAAAATCATAACAAATATTATAACTAAAAATTTAATACCACAAATCAACATATAAATATAATCAATCAGTTATTCTCAAATTAATCAATCGCTCTCAAATTTAAATTTAAATTCTAAAGAATAACATTAATTACATATCATTTTATTTTTGCATGTCAGATTTAATTAGTATAATATATAATTTATTAAAAATTTATAAAATTGCCACATTATACTGTGATAATATTGATAATAAAAATATAATAATACACGCTACACTATATTAATCTTGATATTTCAATAAAACTTAATATCATAGTTAACGTATTTTTAAAGGATTTAATATAATCTATAATATATCTATAATACTTATAATTGAGATTCATTACATAAACGTTTTTCATGTGTCATTCATAGAAAATATGCCCCATCATTTTCATAATCTTAATATTTAAAGCAAGTTTTTAGATTTAATTTGCCTTCTAATTATTAATTATTTTTTCCAATCATATCTTCATATCTCTCTTCATTAAAATTATTTAACAAATAACAAATAATATAAAAAAATGATAATTGAATATATTATACCATTAAAATTTTATATATAATTATAGTATTAAAGGTAACAAAGCTATTATAATTATGTTGCCAAAAAATATTATAATTAATGATTATAATTATATTATTAATGATAACAAAACTATTATATTTTAATACTTAATTATAACAAGAAATCTTAGCACACCTTTATTTTTTAATTATCTTTATTGGATTTAATTTGCATCATGTATGTATTTTTATTTTTAATTTGAATTATGTTATATTAGCATTATTTGTTATTATAAATATTATTTTGTGTTTCAAATTTCAAAGTATTTTGAATTTTTTTTACTTTTGAAAAGTTTTTAATAAACCAATAAATATCATAGGATTCGAATCCACGAGGAATGAAAAATGGAGAATTGTGATGAGAATGAGAATGGGGATAAGAGGTGAGATTCTAAATAAGGAGAGATGGGAGGAAGAGAAGTTTCTAACTTCAAATGTAGAGCTTTTGAAAATCATAAATATATATATATATATATATATATTCTACTATACCATATTTAATTTTTTACAACCTAAACATTCCAACTTATCAATTCCACAATTGTTTCATATTAATTTTTTTTTTGAAAAGCAAGACTTTAATTTTTTAACATTAAAATAGTTTAAAAAATAGATCCCACAATTTACACTTTTTATAATGATACTAATTATTTATTAATTATTTTTAAAAACTAAATAATTACATCACTTTTTATTGAAAATAATTGTGTAATTGATATACTACTCCAATAATTGAGATGACATAAATTAGGATTATATGTGTTTTTTTACTAATTATAATACATTCATTATAACATATTTTAAAATTGATATTCTAATTTAATAAAAATATGTAAAGGAAATGGGGTGTAACTAAAATCACATAAATTAAATTTATTAATTATTTTTTATTAGTTCAGAAATATATTTTTAATGTTTTTATAAATCAAATATTTTAACTTATTAAAAAGATGTAAATAGTTAGGAGTGACCAAAAAAAAAAAAACTGAAGTGGGTACACGTGCAGAATTATCCATCAAGTTCATGAGAGAGAGTTCGATTGTTAAATGGGGTAGGGACAATGATATCACATCTTTATTTTTTAATTATTTATATTGGATTTGCATTATGTATGCATTTTTATTTTTTAATTTGAATTATATTGAATTACTAATATTTGTTATTATAGATATTTATGTTTTGAATTTCAAAATATTTTTATTTTTTTTGAAATTCTTTTAATAAATTCGTGAATATGTGCATGCATTCAAACCCCCATAGGGAATGAGAATGAGTATATATGAGATTGAGAATTGAGGACGGAGGATGAGAGGCAAAATTTTAAATAGGAACAGTGGCATGGGACATGTTCTTTCTATCATAGATACCTATTGTCATTTCTATAAACAACTTATGATATAATAAAATTATCCACTTATTCTCTTTCATTATTCATTAATTTCAACTTTCAAAATATGTAAAATTTTAATAAAATAGGCTATTTATAATTATAGGTTATCTATTGAGATTTTTTTAGTCTTATAAATATGATATTCAAAATAAAATATAAAATAGAATGACAAATTTATATTTTCTTAATTTATTTAATTATTTAACTATTAACTTATTTTCAAAAAGATATTTATATATTCAATTTTCTGTAAGATATATTTAAATAAAATTTTTATTTTTAATAATAGTTAACAAGATATTTTTATTATCACTCTTATATTGCACGGATTAACGACAATTAGTTATAATAAAGTAGTACTTTGTCTTTAAACATGTAGCCACTACAAGACAAGTGTAGGGTGGTGACATCATCATATCCCCCTTGTCTTTAACAATGAGATTAAGTTTTCTTAATCATTCTTGGACCTCAATTAACTCAAAATAATTATTTTGATTTAAAATTAATTAGTAAAAATAAATTATCTTTAATTGGAACCTAATATTATCTATATGCCCTTAATTACTTTAATTAAGTTTAATTAGCACTGACTAGGGGTAAAATGGTAATTTTATATAAAAACTTCCTAGGACTCACCCAAACATCAAATATCCCCTCAAATTAATATATACAACTCCTTAGTCAAATATTATTAATCCATGTTAAATTATCTTAGAGGCATTTGTAATTTTGTGTATGGAAAAAACCAGAAATTATGATTTTCACACCAATTGTTATCTAAAATACATATAGTTCTTTTCAAATATTAAACTAACTTTTCAAAGATGGGCCGATTCTGATTTCGTAAAAATGACCTAAAAGTGTTTTTGGTTATTTTGCAGAAGGAAAAATAGGTTGTTGTAATATGAACCCTATTAAACCCTCATAGTAAGCGTCAGCTGTGGGTTGAAATCCTAACACAATATTGAAATGCAAAAATTCACGTCAAAGAAAATACACTCTAACGGTGGCCCTTGTTGTGACCATAAAGGAGTTCATAGTGGGATTAAAATGAATGGCAAACCCTATTGTACACATACATAATAGACGAAGCCATATCCTGATCTGGAAGCGTATAAAAAAAACCATTGAATCAAATTTCCTTATTTACCTAAAGTAGAAATTATTAAATGAAAAATAAAATACAAAATCAAAAACATATTTAATAGTAGATGCTGAAGACCCCTTATTTGGTTAATTCATCATAAAGGAAAGATATATGAATTATTATTATATAAAATTAGTGAATAGATGAATATATCAATTTACACAAATACATGTGCAATTAGACATAACATTCCTTGAGTTTCCTTAGATCCGTATGTGACCATAATTAAGTTTTTATATACTAAATTGCACAAATCCTATATGTCCTATATTATACAATCTGATTAAAAACAGATTATACACTACCAGTTTAAGATACACGGTTTTAATAGTAATATGCAAAAGTTTCAATTAAACTTTCCTACTAAAAAAGATTTTCCGCGTCATTTGGATCAGATTATTTTAGTTTTCCTACCTTTATGTGTTCTCAATTGACCATGCACCCCTATACACCACTCACATGGCAGAACATGATTGGTAGCCAAGAACACGCTATTATTGCACAATTTGATCCAAATCATTCACATATAATACTTGAGCCACCCAATCTTGCGCTCTAATGGTGTTTCCAATTAAAAATTTATAACATGTATTCTCTCCAAGGATATGATTATGATATAAAACAGCTAGCTAGTTTTTGGATTCATATGCATACACCATAAGCCCCATACCCTTCTTTTCTCACCTTCCTATACCTTCCTCTCTTTGTCACCCTCTTTCTCTGAGTTCTCTATAGAGTTAGAAAGATACACAAAACAAACACAATGGGGAAAGCAAGTTGTTGGGCTTTTCTATCTTTTCTTATTCTTTCATTCCTTGTCGCTGAAATCCATGGAAGCAAACAAGCTCGAGCTCTTGACAAGTTACACCAGTACAAGTTCAAAGCAAGTTCACAAATTGATAGGAGTCACTTTGAGGCACAGGAGATTGTGCATGATGCCATTGTTCATTCTCAGGAGGGCCTGAAAGAAAGATAGAATTGATAGGCTGCCAGGGCAGCCAAAGGTGGAATTCTCTCAGTATGGAGGATATGTCACAGTGGATAAAATGGCAGGACGTGCTTTTTATTATTACTTTGTGGAAGCTCAACGTTCCAAGGAAACATTGCCTCTTCTTCTTTGGCTCAATGGAGGTATATAATGTCATCACTTGTTTGATCCAATCGTTGTTTTTAATGGGAAGAAAATGGAACACGTTAATGCAGTTGAAGTGTTCCACACTCAAACATGAAAGCTATTTTTTAATTCTAATTTGAAAGCCTTAATCACTCGCATCCACACATGTACAGACTGTTACTTGCTTTGTGACACATTATTCTTTACATTACAAGGATGGAAGACATCATTTCAAGTAAGGGAAGTTTTTTTTTCACTTACATAAACTACAATATAATAAGAATTGAATTTATAACCTCATATATACATAAGTCCTTCACTACTAAAACCATTCTAGTGGTTTAAGTAGGCAAAGTAATGCCATAGAAAATCTTAAAGATTCTGGCTTGAAAAATTTATCATGCACATCATATAGGGATGTTTCCTTTCTTTCCTCTTTTCCCTCAATGATCCATTTGTTAATTTATTTGGTTTTAATTTTTAAGTCAACAAATCTTTGATTTCCTTGAAAGTTGCAACCGATACATCCGTTGAAATACATGATAAACATATTACATTAATATACCAAGCAAAAACTATTGTTAATAAGTGTTCCTTTTATTTTTTGACATTAATTGCCACTTGTCTTACTAGTTATGTCAGATGGCCCTCACATTCCCCGTGATGATTTAATTTGAAGAATAATAGCAGGTATCAGATCCCATAATTTACACCTCTAGAGGATTTCTCAGCGTGCATGTTATATCTAGCTACAGCCTCTAGAAGAATAAACATAGGCAAAGAAATTTATAAATAAATTAAAGCAACGATACAAATATTTCTTGGGATTGTCATAAAGATTATTATATATGGATCACAATTAATTTATTTGATGTTAATTAATTAACGTATCTGTAGGTTTATATTCGCTTAGAAACAGCTAGGGAATGAAACCTTACCGTGAATACAGTTGATCGACATTTTTGCTATCAACTTGCTAGAATATAACCTCATGTGCTTGCATACCTGGAAATTTTTTTTACTCTACTACTGTCTCTAGCAGATACCATTCTTATGTAAATGTTACACCAAAATAAATAAATTAAGCTTAATTTTCTTTCATTCTGTAGTTACCCAATATTTTCATCTTACTTTATTATACAGGTCCTGGATGTTCATCTCTTGCCTATGGAGCAATGCAAGAACTTGGACCTTTCCGAGTAAACAGTGATGGCAAAACACTTTACAAAAATAGATTTCCATGGAACTATGGTCTCTTAGCTGAAACCGATTTCCTTTTCTTTTACTTCAAAATCAAATCATTTTGAGTTTCTCACGTGTGACTTAATTTTGATTTGAAGCTGCAAATGTTTTGTTCCTCGAGTCACCTGCTGGGGTGGGATTTTCTTACTCAAACAGATCATCGGATTGTAAAACCAATGGGGATAGGAAAACAGCAGCAGATAACTATGTATTCCTAGTGAATTGGTTGGAGAGATTTCCTGAATATAAGAACAGGGATTTCTACATTGCTGGGGAGAGTTATGCTGGACATTATGTCCCTCAACTTGCACACACTATTCTCTACCACAACAAAAAGGCTAACAAGACAATCGTCAACATAAAAGGAATACTGGTATGTGCCTCCTTAGTTCCCCACATTTTCTTCCTCCTCTCACTTACTTTCCAATTTTAAGGAGCCTAATGATCATTACTTCACATGTCAATGTAATTATGTCCTAAAACATAAATGATTTATAACGTCTTGAAATAATTATACCCTACGTTGAACAGGCTTTCATAAATTTCTCATTAATATGTTGGTGAAGAAACAGTTGTGGGGACATTTTTCAAAATGATCAATAAATAGTTATATTGTTATAATAGACTAATATTTTTAAGGTTTAAACATTTTTTGTCCTGAAAAATAAATGAGTTTTTGTGTTGGTCCATAAAAATTTTTTGTTTAGTTTTAATCCAAATATTTTTCAAATTGTTTGGTTTTAATTCATATAATTGATCTGTCTATGTCAAATAACCGACCACTTTTGGAAATGTTTGGATAAAAAAAATTAGGGTTAAAAACCAAAACCATTTATTTTAAAAGAAAAAAATATATTTGACCCTATTTTTAATTAGTGATATTATTAAATCAAATTAATCACAAAACGTATTATTGTTCCATTTTTCATATAAGTTTCTAAGTGCTTGTTTGGATGAAATTATTTTGATTAAAAAATATTTTCCATTTTTTTAGTATGTTTGGTAAATTTTTTAAGTGGAAATATTTTCACTAGAAAAAGTAATATATATATATATATATATATGTGTGTGTGTGTGTGTGTGTGTGTGTATTTGAGAAGCTATAATTTTTATTTTCTGGAAAAAGATTTTTTTATTATATAAAAAGATGTTTGATAATTAATAAAGATATTTTAATATTATTCCCTCTATTTTAGATTAACTTTTATTTTTTTATATTTCTTAATATTTATCTATTTATAATATATAGGTGGCATTAATTCTTTCCTTCCGTTTATATCTTTAATATAAATATGTAAATTAAATAATCAATATATTTACTAAAATGAGTAATAATAACTATACAAAAATAGTTTTGTCAACTAAATATTTTTTATATTTACCAACATATTTTTTAAATTTCTTTAATATGTGTATTATTTGGTTTTTGACATTTATTCTGAAATGAAAGGAGTACATCTAAACATACATTAATGTTATATCCAAACATAAAACATGTTTTACTGCTATAAAAAATATTTTTAAAATAGATCATTTAAAAAGAAAACCTTATTTAAGAAGGGAGTCCAACAAGCCTTAAATATACCTTTTCAGTAAAAAAGAGAATGGATTTTAAGCATATTCGAGCAACGATTGGTTGACTTCTCACTAATTTTTTGGAATATAGCAAATTATTACCTAACTCATGACATATGATTGACTTATTAATTTCTATGTGGTTTTATTAAATTTAAACCATTGAATTATGGTCCTTAGTCTGCGATCATATCATTTGAAATTATTTCTATTTGGTGCTAGTGATTATGTGAACAATGATTATATTTCTTTTAATCGTTGTTTTTTGGCCGGGTTTATTTTAATCATCGTTTTTTTGTCAGAAGAGTTTTAATCATGGTTTTTTTTGGGTCTGGAATTTTAATCATGTTAATGATGAAGAGATTCCCATATGTTTTGAACTTTTGTTATTGGATTAAGTGGTACCTTTGGGCCATAGTAGGGTCCTTGCTTAATATGGGTGGTGGTTTGACGTTGTGGATTTGTCATGGGAAACAATATAAGGACCGGTTTATGTGGGTTTTGTAGGCCAGAACTATTACAGTGTTCACTTACCATAATTGTGGTAGTTGTTACTATTAGACATTTCTTCATTAGTCTTTTCCCCTTTTGGTTGGTAATTAACGGAACAACTTCTCCCTTCTTCCTCTTTTTTTCCTTGAAAAGGAGGCTTAACAGCGATTTGACGTAGGACATTTTTTTGGTTGACAAAATTATGTACCATTAGACCAGTGCAAGCAATAAGTGATTGTTTCCAAACCACGATGGAAAATAAAATTAGTATAAATAGGATAATAGTCTTATTTATAAATTATAGAAGTTAATTGTTAGTAAGAGTCTCCTCTCTCTTGGCTATTCTTTCTATCTTCTCTTATTCTCTCTAATTTCTCTAATTTATAAATTATACACGCATTAAATGGTATTTTTATTGACCATCATGCCTCAATTACTTAATGTTAATCCAATATAAGACCTTCACTACCTTCTTCATGGTGAGTAATCTCATTGTTCAATGGAAGAAAAGCAGAAGGATGGATTGTCAAAGTAAATGATAAATTGAAGGATTTCTAACACTAAATTAGAGGGAAAAAATGTTCTCTTTGCCTCATTTTTTCTATATAGATATACAAAAAATTGGTAGTGCACTTGACAGATCATCAAATGCAAACGGTATAAGTTAGAGGAGTTTTTGCATACAATTCATCTCAAATTTGGGAAAATTGCATATCAAATTCAACAAAGGGAAGAAAAAGCCTCCACTTTCTTGACTATTATTTCTATCTTCTCCTATTCTCTTTAATTTTTCTATTCCCAAATTAAACATGCATCAAACCCCTCTATTTTGTCAAAAACGTTTATGTATGTTAAATTCAAATTTAATCTGGTGCCATAGAAATAGCTAACATCCTATGCTCGCTTGTAGTTTGGAGAATATAAGATGATATAGATGACAATGTGACATTCAATAACTGAGCACTACTACTACCACCACTGGAATTCTAATTAAGGTTGAGAGAGATATTAAGTTTTACATTAGGAACGGATGAAATTATGCACTAAATTTAAATTTCATTGAAATACAACCAAATGTACTAGATGACGCATGATTTAACAAGTATGGTATAAATTGCCATTTATTTTAATAAGAAGTGATATGAGTGGAACGAAACTAAGGTATCAACATGCCCTTCTTTGTTACATTATGCAGATTGGGAATGCAGTGATCAACGATGACACAGACCAGCCGGGAATGTACGATTTTCTTGCTACCCATGCAATCATCTCAGACAAGGCTGCACATGATATCAACACATTTTGTAATTTCTCCAGTCCTTCCAATCAGAGTAGGGAGTGCAACGAAGCAACACACGAAGCTAACAAGGATACCTCCCTCATCGATATCTACAATATCTATGCTCCAGTGTGCAAGAATGGCAACCTCACTTCCCACCCCAAGAAGCAATATGTGAGAGTGAAACTCTAACACACATTTTCAGTCCTATAATTCTTTTTTCGTTGTTATTGTTTTTGAGTCAATTTTTTAAAAAATTGATTTTAGTGTCCTTATAAATATTTTGAAAAAAAATATGTGCTGCCATTTAGCACTTAACAAATATTGATAAATTTGAATTTGGTCTTTCTAACTATTTGAAGAATATCATCACTAAAGAACTGGTCTAATGCTAACCAAACATTTTAGAAAAATCTTAGATCAAAACTAATTTTTTTATAAGGACCATAACTAAAATTTAATAAATTTATAAATACAAAAATTCTATTTAACCTTAATAATTACAAAATATATATAATAGTCAGCTAAGAAATATTAGTAAAATCATTATTGAATGATCATTGCATTGGCGATTAACTACAACTGATGCATGCCTTTTTTTTCGAAGCAGCTTGTCATTGACCCGTGTAGTGATAATTATGTACATGCATATCTTAACCGAGGTGATGTTCAAAAGGCCCTCCATGCCAATGTCACCAAGCTCAGTTATGACTGGGAGCCCTGCAGTGATGTTATTTCACATTGGGGTGATAGCCCTTCCACAATCATTCCCCTTTACATGAATTCCTTGATAATGGACTCAGGGTTTGGATTTTCAGGTAAAATCTTCCATTTACATAATATTAAGAGGGCTCTGCTTAACATATCTATCTTCTTCATTCGTCTTTTGATAATATATTTCCCTAATAGATGTGTATTTACGAATTAATTTTAATTATTTATATCTATTATATGATACAGTGGTGACATTGATGGAAGGGTGCCTGTTACTTCAACAAAGTATTCCATTAACAAGATGAAGCTTCCCACCAAAACTGCTTGGCATCCTTGGTACTTATACGGAGAGGTAATTAATTAATAATGGTACTTACAATGTAGTATATATTTTTCCCTTTGCTCTGCCTTACTAGTCCAGTTTTCATGCCCTTAAACATGATTGATAGAAGAGAATATAACTTCTTTTTCATCAAATTATGTTTCGGTTTGTTTATGAGAACACATTTTGTAATGAAATTTCACGTGAAGCAGGTTGGTGGCTATACTCAAGTATACAAGGGAGACCTAACATTTGCCACAGTGAGAGAAGCAGGGCATCAAGTGCCAAGTTACCAGCCAGCAAGAGCCCTTTCTCTAATCAAACACTTCTTAGATGGCACTCCTCTTCCTGATACTAAAAGATATAATTGATTTATGTAATTCCATAAGAATAATTATTATTTGACTGAGTTTTCTTAAGTCAAATAAACTTTTTAAAAAAGTAAATTAATTTACTATTGGATTTTTGGTTGAAAGTTGAATTCACATGGGTTTGTTTTCCATGTGCATTTACTTTTTATATACGTTTATCTTTGCATGCTTTTACTTTCCATATGCTTTTATTTTCTAGGTGTTTACTTTCCACATGCATTTAATTTTCACATTCTTTTACTCTCCATGTACGTTTACTTTCCACATGCACTTATTTACATAAGTTTTCACATTTCACATGCATTTATTTTTCATATGCGTTTAATTTCCATATGTTTTTATTTTCCCCATGTGTTTACTTTTCACATGTCTTTACTTTCACTTGTGTTTACTTTCCACGTGCGTCTAATTTTCACATGCATTTACTTTCGACATGCGCTTATTTTTCACATTCATTTACCTTCATATGCGGTTACTTTTTATATGCATTTAATTTTCACATGGTTTTACTTTCCACAAGCGTTTACTTTCCAACTGCGTTTATTTTTCACATGCGTTTACTTTCCACATGCATTTAATTTTCACATACTTTTTACATTCATTTTTCTTTTCCCTAACATTTACTTTTCAGGTTGAAACAAAAATATTTATTCATATCTTTACTAGTTCCTTATAACGAAAATATCAAAAACTACCTTTTTTATATTATTCAATTAACAAACAAATAAAAAGGGATAACCTGAACACCATATTTTTGTCTTCAATTTGATTTTTTTGTGTATTTAAAATTTGATTTCATCACTTGAAACCTTAACAAACTCAACCCCCTATCTGGCTCAATAAAAATTGTTGAATCCTAACTGACTCAATTTTAGGAGAAACCTTGACCATCTCAACCTTAACTGACTAATTTAGTCCCAAAAAGTCTCTATACTCTACTCTATTTATAATGACCACTCCAATAACACAGGCAGACATGGTAACATGGAGGGTGGTAGGCAGGACACACAACAGTTTTCTCATTTAGAATATAATAGTTCAACAAGGTAGAAATTTGACTTTTTTTTTTATTTTATTAGAAGCCAAAATCTCTGCATGTTGTTTTTACCATCGCATCATCACCTCTACACAGCCTAATATTTTCAGATCCACCATCATCTATCACCCTTGTCCATCATCATCATCACAACCACACTATTGTGAACCATCATCACCACCACCTACCAAGAAAGCAATTAATCCACAACCCTTCACCAAAGAAGCCAAACTCATTGTCTCTTCCTGAAAAACCAAACTCATAGCCTATCACCATATCCTAGCCTGGCCATCATCACAAAAAAACAAGCCAACAGTCACGATGTAGCTCCAGCAACCCTAGACCATCGTGAACTATAGCCAAAGCCAACAAGCTCAACTAAACCACTGTGAACCACCATCATCATCACCTCCTAACCCTTGTCTTAGCCACAAAACCAAGTACCCAAGTCACCATGTCCAGAAGCTCGTGACGAATAGCACCACCGTGCATAGTGCATGATCCATCCAAGTTCGATGGAGCTCCCACTTGCAAATTTTCGGTCTCGACTATAACTGTTATCATGGTGGTTTTCCCATCGTTGTCAAGTGAAGCTGATGCGCCCGCTACGTTAGCTTTCACCTTCTTAGGCAGCCACCGCTGCGTTTGCCTTAATGTTGTTACATCCACCTACCCCTATCTTCGCCTTCAGTCCAGCTTCAAATTTCAAACATTTCCAGAACTTGTCGAGGTTTCCAAAAACACTTGAAAACTTTATCAGCTCCTTAAACTTCGCGATGTATTGTGCAATGCTCGTCCCTCCTCGATCAGATACATAAACTCCACATCCTTGGCATTCTCCACCGATGCCGAAAAGTACTTCTCATAGAAGCAGTCTTGAACATCGCCTAGTTGATCATGGTGCTAGCTGCCTCCAAGAATCTTTTGATGCCAACCCACCAAAACTTAGCATCCGCCTCCAGGATGTAGGCAACAAAAGTCACCTTCCTTCCTCGATGTAGGTGATCAGAGAAGATCTTCTCCATACTCTTGATCCACTCTTCAACCTGGTTGGGATTCAAAGCCCCTGAATGATGGTGGGTATGGCTTACGAAACTCTTGAATCGGGAATGCTCTTTTATCATCAGGAGTGTTAGGGCCATGACTAGTATCTCTTTGGCAGTCTATTTGCTCAAACATCATCTACATAGCTTTTGCCATATCCCTGATAGCTTTAGCTGTCTCATTACCCTTTTCGTCTCTACCTCTAGTCCTATCCTATCATGGTGGTGCTATTAGTCCCTAAGCATATAGAACAACAAACACTAAGGTGATCAGACCTAATACCTTATGCAAAGTGAGCTAGTTACCATGATACACACACACACACACACACACACACACACATACACACACACACACATGAAACAATCATGCATCTCTATCCTATATCCTATCAATTCAAGCTCTACACATGACACAACTATCGTGTCATGCTTAAGAAGCATAGTCAGTTGCATCCTCAGGCTTCATGAGAATCGAACTATTCAAATACCAAAATGTAACACCTTAATATTTAACCTAATATGCCTATGACGCATTTAAGTTAATTACTAGAGATTACTTTTTTGCTTCAGTTTTAACTTTAGAAATTTTGAAAATACTTAGTAAAAATACAGCTAAATTTTTATTTTTTGAACTTTAAAAACTAAATGAGCCGTGCATACTAAATAAAACCCTTCACTTACCTCATACAAAAGGAACAATAATCATTATGCGGACACACACATAATCCATATCACAAGCATCATGAACATATCACACACACACACACATGTAATTATAAGTACCAATCGTTCCATCTCATGCACCAACAAAATCCTAAATAAGTATCATGCGCACCAATAAAGGTTGGGCTAAATACAATGATAACAGAATAATATGAACAGAAACATAAGTAGGAATATAGATAGTCTACTAAAAACCTTATAACCACTTCCTGAAACGCGCCTAAAAGTAGATAACCCTACATACTAACAAAATAAAGCTTATCCTCTCTCGGGATCTACACAAGTGCTCCAACAGTCCACTACAAGCTCCTAGGCACGTCGCTTTTGAGAGGGAGGAAGGTAACCAAGCATGAGGCGAGATCAATAGGCATAGCGAGATGATTGACAAGGTGAATGTGAACACCTCTACATGGGCGGGTAGCTCCCCTTTAGGCATGCATGACCTACCTCAAAGGTTGCATCACGTGGCCTCACCATCACTACTACTCCCCACCTCCATGTGTAATATCCTCCCAAGTATAACATTATCTTTAAGTCATGATATTATACTTAAGAGTTGTTACTTATAAATTAGCGGACCTTTCTTAATTATCTATAGCAAGATCGATCGAATTGGGTAGTAACTAATTCGTGGTTCTATTAAAATATATAACAAAGAAATAAAATATTTATTAAATACAAAGTCATGTACAAAAGGAAGCTCTTTTATGAGCTTTAATACACACTGTTATCTTTTATATTTAAGACATATACATATAACTAAGTACAATACATACAAGTCTACACCACTAAACTCCTGTAATTCCAAATTTTTTGTAGCAGTCTCACGGTCTTCTAGATCAATCTGAAGATGACACGGGGAAATGCAAACACATAGGGGTGAGAATTCTAAAATTCATACTTGAATCAAAAGGCATTATATCATCAATTCAAAACTTGGGTTCATTTCCAACACATTGGTAGATTTTACACTTGTGCAGCAAAATTTAATTTGCATATCAAACAACTAATTCCAAGGCTACAAAAATTATCCATGACACCTCAATGTGTCTACAAGGTCCTGTAAAAATTTCAGAGCAAGAATAATTCTCTAACTATGTTAACAAAATTCTACAAATACAAAGGTGAAAAACTACTTGTTTTCAATCAGAGCCAAAGACTTCAATTTTATTACCCTATCAAATGAATATGTAAATTCCTACAAAAATTAAGGATTGAACTTCAATATATCCTCAACACCCTGTAAAATTTCAAGACAAAATTTGGTCATTTGATATACTAACAAAATTAGACAAATTTATAGATTCAGATTTAACTATGCAGAAAAAACCCTAATTGTCTCGGTTTTGATTTTTAGAAAATAGTTAAAGTCATTTTAAAGATCCAAGAAAAATACTGAAAACACCTTAATATGTTAATTCATCATATAAAATTCTTAACTTAAGAATCCATCTATAAACTCTTCAGAAAAATCATGAACCCTAACGTATTTGTACAAATCCTAGAATTCTAACAACCTAGGTTAACACTTATTTGGCCAAAAAGAGTTTTCTAACCTCATCCAAACACTCAACCAAATTAGACACATAAATATCTATATATTATCAATAAATACGACCAAGAATACCAAGTTAACTTAGTAACTAAAGCATAAAAACATATTTGAAGCAAAGGAGGTTCAAAAGTCCTACTTTTTGGCGCTTTAGAAATTTTGGCTCCAAAGGGTGTTCCGAGAATGATCTTTCTCACTTCAAGACCTTCAAACCAACACCAAACCCTTCCTTTAACAATAGATTGTGAGCTCTCAAAGTGGAAAAGGGTGATGTATTAAAATTCTAATCAGTTAGTTTGATAGATTGTGTTAAGTGGAGTAAGATTAGTAAAGGAAGTTTGAGGTTTTTCCAAGTTTAGGCTAGGATTTTTGGAAGTTTAGATCAAGTTTGAAGCTCATTGAGAAGCAAAAATGGAGGCTAGTTTTTTCTCCTTTGTTGATCGAAAATGATAAGTCTAAGTGATAAGGTTTGATGGCTTTGTATTATCTTGATATAAATGTAGTCTTCATGTAAATAAAGTATAGTTTCTTTCTAATAATAAAAAGAGATGGATGACTAGGATTTAATTTTGTTAATCAAGATTAAATCTTAGCCTTATACTTGGACCTAAAGAATAGACATTATCTTTTTATAAAGATTAAACTATCTTTTGGGTGTCAGAAATCGCACATCGAAATTTTACCGAATGGGTGAAACACCATACTGGGAAATAATATTGTCCGAATTTAAATTCCAGGTATAAAATCTTTATTTTAAAATATTTCTAACCTTAACCTTACTTTTTCTCAGTCTTGAGTATCTCCTGTTCCGACCTAGGGTTTTAGTTGTCCTAATAGGCCGCAAGGCCCACAAGGTCACTATTCATTTTTTCAACTCTCATTGGGCCTCATCATTGCTAAAACTATCAGATTTTTTAAATTTTCACTAATAAAGTTCAAATTAATTTTTCGGGTGTTACATCATGGGAGTTGTAGGCGTAAGAATCTAGCACCCTAGAAATTATTTAAAAATTAATTTGAGCTTTATTAATCATCATTTTAAAAATCTGACAAATTTAGTAATGATGAGAACGACCCAACGAATATGTAAAAAAAGTGAATAGTGAATTACGGGTCCCATAGGCCCGTCAAGCCAAAACCCTAGAATTAGGGCCCAGATGCCCTTAAAACTAAGAAATTATAGGATTGAGATTAAAAATGGTAAGGAATGAGAATTTTAGACCTGAAATTAATTTTTGGGCAATATCTATTTTATGAGTACAAGTATTTTACTTGTTCGATTAAATTACGATGTGTAGTTTGTATATCGTATGAGGCTTAGTGCCACTTGCTACCTAATGTGACAAGTGTGTGGCCCAAAAAGAGACACACCACTTGCCTTTATGACTAGCCAATGAGAGCATTACAAAATTTCAATTTTACTTTAAGGAATTAATTTGTGATAGAAATACATTACATCAGCATATGTAATAAATGAACACAAGACCACATTTCTCATTTTTCCTTTGCAAGGTTTGGCTAAGACACTTCCTTTTCAGACTCCTTATTGTCTTCTTCATCAATACACAAGACCTTGCTTGAAACCTTAATTTAGAGAAATGATCATGAGTTGAAACTTTTATATGATAAAGCTAACATATGGAAGAGTTTTTGGTAATTTTCTTGGGTCTTTTTAATCACTTTTGCTATTTTTAAAAATTGGAAAGTAAAGGTCAAAGGTTCTATCCAGCAGTCCAATTTGTAGTCCTAGAATTTGTCTAATTTTGTTACCCTAGCAAATGATCAAATTATTAGTTGAAATTTTTACAAGATGTTGAGAACATATTGGGGTGCAACTCTGAATTTTTGTGTGATTTGATATGTTCATTAGATAGGGTATAAAAATTGAGGCTTCTAGCTATTGGCTGGAAATAGGGGGTTTCTGACCTCTATTTTACCTAATTTTGTTAATATAGTTAGAGAATGAATCTTGCTTTGAAATTTTTACAGAACATTATGGACACATTGAGGTGTCATGGAGAATTTTTATAGCCTTTGAATTGGTTATTTGATATGAAAAATAAATTGTGCTACTTGAGTGAAAAATTGGTCAATGTGCTGGAATTGTGAGAATGCCTTGAATTAATGATATAATGACTTTGATTCAAGTTAAATGTATATGAATGCATGCTATGGACTTTAAAGATTGTTTTATGAAGAATGAATGAATGATATATATATATATATATGTTTGAAGCATTATGAAATCTAAGATTTATGTTAATGCATATAGAAATGTGATGCATGTATATATGAGCTTGAGGATAATGTATGTGTTGAGTGAAGAATAAAATCCCTTTAGTATATTAAGGGCACAAAAAATCCCCTATAGAAATTTAAGGGTACGGAGAGCTCCCCTATAGTAAGGGCATGGAGAGTTCCCCTATAGTATGTTAAGGGCATGAAAAGATCCCTTTTATTTTGTCAAAGTCAGAAAGATAGGAATTATGTATATGAGATCCCTTTTGGTGTACCAAGAGGCACGTATAGTTGAGAATGGAATACTATGATGTTGAGTAGTATGACATGTGTATATTAAGTGATTGAATAATAAAAGAGACCCACTTTGGAGAATTGGTTTTCGAAGTTTAAAATGAACCTTTGATATGTTGCATGCTCACATTTTCTTAGATAAACCAAAGTGGCTTGGACGATAATGATGACATGACTTTAGTATGTGTTTTGGGGATGCCTTACTAAGAATTTTAAAATTCTCACCCCTATGTGTTTGTCTTCTCGTGTCGTCTCCAGGTTGATCTAAAGGAGTGAGGCCGCTATGGGAAGGAATAAATTGGAATTTGCAGTGGTTACATGTATCTATTGTACTTAAGTGAATGCAAATGTCTATAAATATAAGAGATAACAGCTGTCCTAAAGCTCTTAGAAGAGCTTCCTTTTGTATTTGACCTTGTATTTAAATAAATACTTTGTTTCTTTGCTATATGTTTTGATAAAATCACGAATTAGTTACAATACGATTCGATCGATTCTTGCTATAGATATTTAATAAAGGTCCATAAATTTATAAGTAACAACTTCGAGTCCGATGTCACAACTTAGGGATACAGTTACTTGGGAGGATGTTACAGAATCACTAGAGAATGTTAAGAGGGTGACTCCTTAGATTGGTCCGACCATGTTATGGAGGGACGAGGTGATGATCAAGGCACGTACAAAGTGAAATCTCTCACAATTGATTTGGCATGATGGGTGCGAGGGAAATCCTCTATGTGGGGGCATGCACGCTCAAAAGCAAAGTCGTCGTCGAAATGAGTAGCTGTAGAAAACCTGAAACTAGTGACACGGTGCGCGCAAGGACGATCCAGAGCACGAACAGCGGACTGCACAATGGTCGATGAAATCATATGATCGGTTGCCTGGGTCGAAATGCAACTCCCATGTAAACACATCAATTCACAGACAAAGGTCACCATTGGCATCTAAAGACGAGATGGAAAAAATGAAAAACTTATGCAAGAATCTCAGGAGGGCATTCGCCTCAAAACATATGTCATCATCTTTGTCCCAAGGAATCTCGGGTTTCATTATAAAAATAGTGGACATAGCAAAGTTCATTTATTAAGGTTCAAAAATCCATTAGCCGATGTTCATGTCGTTTAACATGAATCTTAATGTTATGAATGTATCATACCACCTTATGAATGCAAGCTAATGCCTTATCCAACATACCACACATATTACACTAGACTATCATAGCATAATGATCGTAAACATCTTAGCACATACTTTTCTCTTTTCTTTCTTAGGTGACTTAACTTTCTTATTCTCTTATAAAGGGCATCCTAATATTCTCTTCCTCTTAAGAGTTATAAGGTTATGAGTTTATACCTAGCTAGTCGTCACTAGCCTACACTTTTCCTTTTGATAAGCTATCTCCTGACTCCCAAAGTGCGAGTGAGAGTCAGGATAAGGGGCATTAGATCACTTTCTCGGCTTGCCCATTCCAAAAAGATCATGTCCTTGGATCACCTTATGTTGGGCTTGCCTATTAAGAAATGGTTATTTCGAAGTGTCATATGTCACATTTATTATTAGCATGTCATTTAAAGATGCAAACATGAGCATTTATTTCACAATCATCATCATGACTTAACATTTAATGTTTTCATGCTCATAATTTCATAATTTTTCTAAGTTCACATATTTGATGAAAATCTGGCAGCATAGTGGCTGGGTATAGAGTTTCCCCAAATTTGCTTCTTGTTCATTAATCATATAAATCATGCATCTTAAACATTCATGTACATAATCACGACATTCTACAATCATCATTTCATTAATCACCTAAGCATGCTCCTAACATTTGCATATATCCACAAGCATATTATAATCAATATCTCATTGAAAGGTAAACATGCTCTACCCAATTGCGGGAAATCAATGGACTTAGGTAATGCACATGCAATGCTCAACAAGATATATACAATGTAAATAGTAATGATCAGTCACATAATCGGAATATCAAGCATGCATAGTCATCAATACATAACTTTACACAATCACTTTAGTCATTCGATTTCCAAATAATTCACATGAAAATAGCCCACATAAGGTACCAATCGTATCAATATCATTAAGTTATTAATATTTATACTTTACCCCAAAAAAGGGGGTCAAAACTAAAATTTCTAAAAATATGTAGGTCAAAGTGTAAATTCTCCATTAACACCTTTCTCAACACCAATAATTCTCAAAATTGCTTTGCACTTTTAATAAACCCAATATCACTTAGATATTATTTTTAAACATCATAAAAACCACTTTTGGCATTGGCCGATTTTGTCAAATTTGAAGGTTTAAAGTGCAAAGTTCCACCTTTCGACACTTAGTAAGTGCCAACACTTCTAAAAATCATTCTTAGCAATATAAATGGTATTTTGAATACATGGATATATCCAAAATCATTATTGACTTTAATTAAACTTATTTGATGAAAATTTACATATTTGAGAAGTTCAATGTGTAACTTTTCACATTTGTAAAACTACCCCAACCTAATACTTGTAAACATCCTTTCAGACACCTAGGATATTAAAATTTTTTTTTACAACAATTATTAATATTTTTAAACACTCAAAACAGTGGCATATAGTGAGTAATAGATTACTCACTATAGTGGCAAAAATTGAAAATACAAAAAATGTTTTTACTCCCTTTCTAGTTACTAGTTTCTCCAAAAACTATTCTACGGTATTTAGGACGCAAGATATCATTTTCACACTTAGAGAAATTAAATGTTGACATTAAAACAATGGCCAACTTAAAATTTCATTCATGGGGTCCTATTTGTTCAAAAATCACATTTTTGCTCCTTATGAGTTTCTAATTCTTTCAAAATTTCTTTGAACACCTTAGACACAAGATACAAGTTTTAAAATAAAATAAAACCAACTTCAAAACCCTTTTACATGCTTGGCCAAAAATACATTCTTGAGCATTAGAGATATAAGGTGACGACTAGAAACATAAATATGCAATGCAAGCTCATTTTAACCCATTAGAAATATAAGGTGATGACTTGAAACATAAATATGCAATGCAAGTTCACTTGAAACATAAACATGAAATGAAAGTTCATTTTTAAGCCATTAGAAATATAAAGTGATGACTTGAAACATAAACATGCCATGTTTGTCAATTTTCAAGCCATTAGGAATATAAAGTGATGACTTAAAATATAAACATGAAATGCAAGTTCATTTTTAAGCCATTAGAAATATAAAGTGATGACTTGAAATATAAACATGTCATGTTTGTTCATTTTCAAGCCATTAGAAATATAAAACATGCCATGTTTGTTCATTTCCAAGCCATTAGGAATATAAAGTGATGACTTGAAATATAAACATTCAATGCTCTTTCATTTTTAAGCCATTTAGACATAACATTAGAGCCTAAGAACCAAAGACATCAAAAAATGTAGAACTTTAACCCCATCAATCTTAACAAAATAAATCCTTTTCTCACAAAATAAACAATAGATGAACTTTAGCCTCAAAGGGCATGAATGAGCTTTAGAGTCTCTCATTTTTTGTGGTTCCAATAACCTTATTCCCCTTAGACTCATCATCAAGCTTAAAATAACCAAAGAAGAAAAGTGTTCATTCTTTCTCTCTTTTCTTTTTCTTTTGAAAACAAAGGACCAAGCTTTGAGCTCTAGAGGTCATAAGCATGATGGTTTTTCAACCATCATTAAGAACCATCATCATAAAGTCATAGTCTTGATCACAACACAATTAAAAAAAAAAACCAAAAAAGAAGAGGGAAAACAAAAAGAAAACCTAGAATAATCCCTACCAACATGTGTTTTCTTACTTGAGGATGAAAATGCTCTTTGCAAGGAAAAGAGAAGAAAAACCTTTTTCTTGGAGGGAATGAAGTTTTTGGCCAAGTGAGGAAGAAATAGGAGGAGGGATTTTTATGGTGGCTTGGTGTGTGGAGGTGAAAGCTTATGTAGTTGAGGTATTTTTTTGGCCAAGTTCATGGTGATAGTGTGTTTGTTTGAGGTTTAGAGCCTAGGTGGAGACCAAAAATGTAGTCTCTTGGTGAAGAAGAAGAAGAAGAAGAAGAGAGTTTGAGATGGAGATATTGTGTTTTGTGTGTGTGAAAATTAGAGTTAAGTGTAGGTTTAATTAGGGTGATTATTAGCAATTGGTAATTAGGTGTTTAGGGCACTTAAGCTTAGGTTAGAGGGGTTGTCTTGCATGTTTAATTAGGCTAAACTCAATTAATTCAAAATTCAAATGCAACATGTTCCTAATTTCAATAGAAAGTAGGAGAGATAAAGTACCTTTTATCACTCACTTTTACTTATCTCATAAAACACCTTTTTTGTCTCTCTGAATAATCCTTGATTAAGAATGAGATTAAACTTTTCTAACTAATCTTAGGCCCCAATTAACTCAAAATAATTATTTTGACTCAAAATTAATTAATAAAAATAATTAATCTTTAATTTGAGCCTAATATTATCTATGTGTCCTTAATTACTTTAATTAAACTTCATTAATACTAATTAGGGGCAAAATGATAATTTTACATGAAAACTCACTAGGACTCACTCAATATCATATATCCCCTCAAATTAACATATCCAACTCCTAAGTGATTACCAGTTTCACTTAATTCCGTGTTAAATTACTCAAGGATATTTTAGTAGTTTTGTGCATAGGAAAAATATCTTGAATTGCAATTTTCATATCGATTGCTATCTAAAATACACAATATCCCCTAAAAAATTAAATTAACCCTTTGAGGATAGGACCATTTTCCTAAATTTCCGTGCAAAAATTACCTCAAAGGCATTTTAGTCATTTTGCATAGAAGAAAAAATCAGGGCGTTATAGATGTCATGAATCATTTCACATAGTTTATGGAATGTAAGTTTGTCCATTCTAAGTTGTTCAATGCAATGGACATCATTTTCAATAAATACACTGACATTTGTTAGTCCTTTTGCAGCACTAAGTTTATACTTGATCTTAGGTTTCTTCATATACTTATGCACTAACACCATGAATAAACACATATTCATTATGATTGTTGTCCTTAGCCTAAGAATCCAAATTAGAATTAGTGCTTTTTGTTTTTGTGAAAACGATCTATGAGCCATTGTTGTGTATGATAACAAAAAAAAAAAAAATGGATTGGTTCATTTAGATGGTATAAAACACTACTAATCTAAAGCCATGAAATAAAATGAGGCTTGAAAACAAATCTCATTCACAAAACTCAAACTAACAATTTAACAAGAGGATCACAAATTTCCTAATCTTTAACCAAATGCATTGTCACAAATGAGATTATGCATATCATCTATAAAACAAAGAAAGATAGATCATAAAAGGAGGCCAAAAAGGAAATCAAACAATATGAGAAAGTTTATCAAAAGTGATATGCCAAATGAAGCAGTACAAGTATTTTATCAAACACATTATATTCAAATAAAAACACTTCACCTATACATAGTAAAATCTAATAGGAAAAGCAAATTACAGATAAATATTGAAATCATATCACAAAAGAGAAATCAAAATAAAAAATAAGAGATTTATATGAAATTTCAGTTCTGAATTATAAAAAAGATAAGAAAAAAGAGAAACACTCAAATCAAATGAGAAAAAAGAGTTTGAAAAACCTGAGATTCATAATATTCTTGAGCTCAATGGAGAAATAAAGAGATCGTGTGCTAGTAAGAGAAGCCGAGAGCAAAGCGAGAGCTGATGAGAGTAGAGTGATGGCGGAACAAAGAGAGCAATGGCGAAGCAAAAGTAGAATGATGGGAGAGAGAATTGAGCGATGGTGAACCAATTGTTGAGAGAGAGTAACGCGATGGTGGAGCGAGAGAAAGCGAGATGTGCTGAAAGCGAATTGAGAATGGAAGAAAATGAGATCAAGAGTGGGGAAGAAGGTAGAGAGAGCGGAGTAGAGAAGTGAGGGAGGAAAAGTGAATACATGACAGCAAAACATGAGGTGAGATGAGAAGTAAAATTTACCCTGGTTTCAATGTGGGTAAAGTTTCCCCTTATAATCTAAAAATATTTTCTCCTCTAAATATTGACTTCTTTTGGTTTGTTTTAACCAAAAATGTTTTTTTAATAGAAAATTTACTCCAATAAATTTTAATCCCATTTTACACCCTAACCAAACACATGAAAAATTGAATTATGTAAATGAAGATTAGGGTTTTTTTACAAAAATAAGATAAAAAATAACTTATTGCACACATCCCCTAATTTACATCCGTTATATATTTGTCCTATTTCTTATATAACAAAAGTTGATTTAACTGACTTCCTATCACGACCCAATTAGGATCATAACCAATACGTGAGGAATCCCATCCTCCACATAAGCCTCATGATCATTGCGCTATACTATATGCATACTTTGTTCATGAAATCCATTTCAATTCATGCAATAATAATTTTTGAATAGCTAAATTCATATGACATCTATAAAATTGTAGCGTCATACAAAATATACTAAGTTGCCCTTTTACAAAAAAGAACCATGAATACTAAATTAGTTAAATACAAAAAGAATCATGGTATGCAAAATATAATAAATGCATGGTCTAGGATCCTGCCCACATTATCACTAGAGCACCTTATTGAAAAGCAAAACACTATGGCTTCACGCCAATGTGAAGCTCGCCCAAATTGAAAGCTAGTCCTGAGGAGGAGGTGGTGGAGGATTTAATGAAGCTGCTAACTTGAAGGATAAAGGGAAAGAGAGGGTAAGCTTTGTCATAAAACTCAGTGAATGGACCTCATCCATAACCATACATGGGACATGAAAAAGAATACATAATAATATTGCAATATGTATAAACCATTTCATTTATATTTACATACTAGCTACAAAATCATAGTTGTTGGAATATAAAAACATAAAAGTTCTCATTATTTAAAAAGGAACAAACTATCCATCAATTGTAAGGAGGATGCTAGTCCTGGCAAACAAGGGCCCCTACCTAAAGATCTTAATTGTCCCTGGCCAACCACGTCCCTGGGAGACTAATCTAAATCATGGATAACTTGCCTCTAGCGGGTGTTGGTATACCAAGGTTAATGGAATCATTGTCGTTAACTCATAATTCTACTCCTCTTAATAACTCCCTATCTAAAATCATACTGAAATATGAAAAGGGGATTCTAAACATTCTAAGTTTAACCATTCTAGTTTCTCATAAAATAAAACATAATATTGTTAGCTCCAGAACCTTCAGAAAACTTTAAGGCAGTATGTTTTGAATGACAGCAAAACCAATTTAAAGAAAACACTTTGAAGAACAGCTAATGTCTACCTTGAGTTTCTTGACATAGCATACATGTATTTCTGGATTGCAAAACACGGACTTGAAGCAAGAATAATTTCACTTTGCATGTACAAACATGATTTATCTCTTTTAAAGAGATTGAGCCTAATAGAAAGTGAGTATTATATCATGCAAAGTACGCATACATGCCTTACGGATAAAAGGAATCATATCAAGGGCTAGAAACCAAGGCACAGGACTTTAGAAAATAGCACTGGACATTAGAAAGTACGCTCAAAATGAAGATATCAAGCAAACTCTGATAACAACGTGTTACACAATCTTCAATCATCATGCTCGCAAATCTTTCATTATCATAAGGCTTGGATTGAAGATCATAAGATCGAAGATTTATCAAGGAACTGAGAACGGACTTCAAAAAGCTTACTTTAATGTTGAGCACTAAACATTACTAGAAAATAAGGGAAATTTGAACGTTACCTGAAGGTTTTTGGTACTCAATCTTCACCTTCTAGACTAAGCACTTACTCACTTAGGTGGCCACATCCCTCTTCATCCCGGGCCACCAAAACATCTTCTTCAGGTCCTGATACATCTTGGTAGTGCCAGGATGAATGGTGAAATGGCTCTTGTGAGCCTCCTCCAAGATATCCCTTTAGAGGTCACCACTCGCCGTATGCAAATCCGTCCCTCAAATCTCCATAACTTGTCCGTCCAGGGCGAAATCCTTCAACTTCCCTTTCTTTACCGCCTTTAGAGTCTCTATAAACTCTGTGTCCTCCCATTGGGCTCAAGTGACCCTCCTTGAAGTCACTTGTTATACTGAAATGGCACGCCTTTATGTTCTCAGTGGTCAAGGTCATCCCCAAGTTTAGGTCCCTAAACTTCCCAATCAGCTCCACCTCCTTCACCACCATATGAGACAAGTGTAGTGACTTTCAACTCAAGGCGTCAGCCACTACAATAGCCTTGCCGAGATGATAGTTCAGCCCAAAATTGTAATCCTTCAAAACTTCATCCACCTCCTCTGTCTCATGTTCAACTCCTTCTGATCAAATAGGTACTTAAGACTCTTGTGATCAGAGAGCACTTGAATTTTACCCCATACAAATGGTGTTGCCACACCTTCAAGGCGAACACCACAGCTACTAACTCAAGGTCATGGGTAGGGTAATTGGCCTCGTGAGGATTGAGTTGTCTAGATGTATAGCCCACCACTTGCCTATTTTGAATCAACACACAACCCAAACCTTTTCCCGATGCGTCACAATACACCTCAAATGGTGCATTGGGGTCAAGCAAAACTAACACTTGGGGTCGTGGTAACGACTTTCAACCCCTGAAAACTCTTCTCACATTCTAGAGTCCACACAAAAGGGGCATTCTTCCTAGTGAGCTTGGTCAAGGGTAAAGAGATATGCAAAAATCCCTTAATAAACCTATGGTAATAACCATCCAATCCCAAAAAATTCCTTATCTCTATTGTGGTAGGTCTTTGCTAGCTCATCACAGCCTTTATCTTACTAGGATCTACCCAATACCTCCTTTTGACACCACATGACCTAAGAACTTCACTTCCTCTAGCCAAAATTCACACTTAGATAGCTTAACATACAACTTTTTCTCCTTTCAGGATCTCCAAGACCAACTTTAAATGATGCTCATGCTCCTCGTGGGTCTTTGAATAGATGAGTATATCATCTATGAAAAACACCACAAGCTAGCCTAAATAGGGTTTAAAGATCCTATTCATATACTCCATGAACACGACAGGAGCATTGGTTAGTCGAAACGACATCACCGTAAACTCAAAGTGGCCATATCGCATCCTAAAAATAGTCTTGGGTATGTCCTCTTCCCTTACCCTAATCTGGTGATATCCTGACCTTAAATCAATCTTAGAAAACACCACCGCTCCCTTTAACTGGTCCATCAAGTCATCAATCATAGGTAGGGGGTACTTATTTTTCATTGTCATTCGGTTTAGCTGCCTATAATCTATGCATAGCCTCATGTTCCCGTCTTTCTTCTTCACAAACAAGACTAGGGCTCCCCATGGTGAAGCACTCAGTCTCACAAAATTTTTCTCCAATAACTCTTCTAATTGCGCCTTTAACTAGGTCAACTCCATGGATGACATCCTATGGGGTGCTATGGAGATAGGCCCCATTCTCGGGACCAACTCTATGGAGAGCTCAATCTCTCTCACAGAGGGAACTTGGGTATCTTATCTAGAAATACCTCAGGATAGTCTCTCACTCAGGCACCTTGTTGATGTCTTGCACAAAGTCTACTTTGCTAGCGACTAGGAGAACATATCCCTTACTCTCTTCCCTATAACAATTGACTTCTACGGCATTCAATAAAGACTTAAAGGTTTACTAGACACAATAGGGGTAGGGAGAAAGATAACAGACTTAGTATAGCAATTTAACATTACACGGTTGGCGTAAAGCCAATACATGCCAAGAATCATATCTATACCATGCATAGGACATACTAAATCCAGAATAAAAGGTCTACTTTCAATAGTGAAATAACAGTTTAAACAACATATACAAGTCCTATTGGGTTTGCCTGGGGTAGAAATAGTAAAATCGAAGGAAGTTCAGACATGTATAGTTATAGAGACTCGACACTAGCATGTGATCTAAATGAATAGGTTGCTCAGGAATCAACAGGAACAGTTAAGGTTTTATCGTTCATTTCACACTTACCTTCTATGAGACTTTTGGACTTTGCCGAGTCTATCGCGTTGACGGTGAAAACCCTTCCTTGGTGTTGTGGTTGGGGATGAGGGGCCATCAGGTTTTCGTGTACTCTGGTGTAGTGTCTTGGCTTTCCTCACATGAAGCAGGCTCCCTGGCCCAAGAAGCGGGCCCCCCATGTGACTTATCACATTTAGGGTATAAGGCAATAGGTGCCGGTCTCATGGAAGCAACCGGGCCTTTTGGGTGCCTTGCCCTTGGGACCACTGGATCCCCGTGGTGGAAATTCTTCTTAGGGCCCTGGCTGAACTGGGCGGAACTTGGGCCTAGGCTGAGCTTGAAACTTGGGCTTGTGGCGCCAGCTTCTGGTGAAGTTTTACTGCCCTTGGAGTGCTCAGCCTTTGTAAATCTTTGATGATGTGGCACTTGTTGACTAGCATGGGGAAATCCTAATCTCTAAGTGCACCAAGCAACATTGATCTCCACCTTCAGCCCCGCCTCATATTTGATGCACTTCCAAAACTCGTCAGGGTTCCCTTGGAAGATTCAGGAGAATTTGATCAGTTCCTTGAACTTCGGTGTCCTGTGCAATACTCATTCCCCCTTGAACCGGCTGCATGAACTCTATGTCCTTTGCATTCCACACAGACACTAGGAAATACTTCTCATAGGAACTAGTCTTGAACTACTCCCAGTCAATCGATGTGCCGGATGCCTCTAGCAATCTCCGGGTGCTTGTCCACTAGAATTGTTTGCCTTCCATATAGGCAGCATAGGTCACCTTCTCTCCTCGGTGTAGCTAATCATCGAGAAGATATTCTCCATGCTTTTGATCCATTCGTCAGCATGGTTTGTGTTTAGAGTCCCTCTGAACGGTGGAGGGTTCACCTTACGGAACTCCCAAATTGGGCATGCTCGAGTCCCTCATGTTGCAAACCTGTAACACCCCAATATTTAACCCAACACGCCTAGGACGTATTAAGATTAATTATTAGTTATTACTTCCCTTTAAAACTCGTTTGTAAAATTACTTAGCGGAAAATACGGGTAAAATTTTTTTTTGAAATGAGATGTGTAAAACAAAGTGCGAGCCATCGCGTACAACATAAGCGAAACGTAAAGCAAGGAGAGAGAAATAAATCATGCACGCAAAAGCAATAAGGAACACCTCACTCATAAAAACATCCATCATAATATTAATCATAATAGTTTAGTACATCATCTAAAACATAAAGGAAAGCATAAAGTATTACCCATATACGTGGGAGAGCTTTAGTACGAAAACATAAAATACAAGAAAACATAGAAAACTAATACATGGAAAAAGCCCTCAAAAGATACTACAGCTAAAAGCAACCATCCCTCTAAAAGCCTACAGAAGACGCTCTCCTCGGACGGGGAGATGTAGGTCGTGAACTGCGAAGCTCCTAGATGTGGCCCAACGAAGAGGGGGCATGGGCATGCGGATCGGCGGAGCGACATGGCCACCTTGGCGAGGGCGCCTCTCGGCTGACGTACACGCCTCATAGGCCTCGGCTAGAAACCTGTCCGCGCTACCCCTTATCGGAAGGCACCGAAAGGGCGGAATCTTCTGAATAAGGATCGGCTGTGAGTCCTCGCAGGTCCCTCCCGCAACGATGTATGAGGGGCACGTACTCCGGATAGTCATGCACGCGAAGATGATGGTCGACACGGGTTCCCTCGTCAAGGATCGCATCCTCTCGAAGATCAAATCATTCCGTAGGGAGAAGTCGGGTGAAGTGAAAGCTGAGACCGGAAAGGCAAATGGGCGTCCCATGTATGCAAAAATGCGTACAGCAAAATGACCCTTGAAATGGTAGGACTGATGATCCAGGTCGTAATGCACCTCCCATACCGAGGTGTCAACGAAGATCACGAACGACGCCATTGCGGCTGAAGACGTAATGGAAAGAGAAACAAAGAGAGGGGTGAGAATCTTGCTAACGAATCTCAAGGAAGCCTCCTATCCTAATGTCATCGTTTACGTCCCCAGGAACCTTGGGTTTATTATAAAAAGGTTAAACATGCAAAGGTTCATTATGAGGTTTTATAAAAGATAATTATCCAAGGTTCGTGTCTTTTATGATGAATCTTAATGCATGTATGCAGCATAACAGAACATGAATGCATGGCAATACTTAGCAACAATAAGACATATCATTAACAAAGAGTTCACATGTAAGTGGCATGTAACTTCTCATGATCAAACTTCCGCTTTCATAAGCAAGATACTTCTCATCTTTTCTCATTTCTCAACTTGTGACATCATGATCTTTTAAAACAATAGTAACCGACCCCTGATACTAGGCTATGAGCTCATACCTTAACTAGTCGTCACTAGTTCTTACTTATCCTCTTGATAAGAAAATTATAATCATAATCATAAAAATAATAACCTCGACTCCAGAGTACGAGCAGGGACCTAAGGAATCACCCATCATAGGACTTTCTTCCTTCTGAAACGCATCAACTGGTTAAGACCAGTGACTTTGTCCGCTTTGGCAGACTAATGTGGATGCCCTCATGGTTTTACCTTCTCCTCACCGTAGCAGGAGAAGTACGTCTCAGTTGCGAAACGCATCATCTAGTTAAGACCAGTGACATTGTCCACTTCGGTATGGCCCCCACGACCATACCCTTCAAGAGTTTCCTTTCTCCTTACCGTCAGGAGAAATGCGTCTCGACATGTCACATATAAAATCTTTCTTTTCAAAACTTTCTCAAGTCCCTCAAATTTGACGGAAATTCGAGCATAACCACTATACTCCAATTTCCTCAAATTTGAGTCATGTCACATAACTCAACCACACATATCATCCTCATGAAACTTTCTTAATTAAATAGATCTCTAATTTACAAGAGCATATTCTACTAACTCATTCATGTTCCGCATTCTCATGCATCCCAAACATGGCATACCACATCATCACATCAATCATGCCACAAATACACATATAGTCTCATGCTCATGATATTAACATATTCACATCATTACGAGTATGCCCACTCGGTCTCATGCTCACATCACACCTCTTATCTCATGGTGTCTTATGCTTTGGCCCTTACGGGTCTTAAACTTGTGTTCCAATTATCCTATCCTTCATTATGGATTTTTATAACACCTAAGGGATCATTACCTATAATTTTCTCTAATGTTTATGAATTATAACATAACCAAACAGCTCTATGTCTCTTTGGGCAGAATTTTACCTCATGATTACGGGGTCCTAGAATCTTTGTTTTTGACCCTTTCTAAGTTCCGTCTTCGCCTAAGGCTCTATAATTAACTCCTAAACCAATTATGAGGGAATCCTACACATATCCACTAATTATAAACCATTTTTTTAAGTCCAATTATGCTGGAACAGAATTACAAGTTTGTGCTTTCTAAGTGTTCTAGAATTCACATTTTAAGTCCTTTCTAATTACTTGTTCTTTCTAAACTTCCCTAAATCGTTCCTTGCTTCACTCAAGCATAATTTTACACATTTTAACACCTTAGAACATAATTCATACAGTAGCCAAACACCAAGGGCAGAACTGAAATCATAGTCATCATATAATCACATAATCTCATGATTTAAATACATATAAGTTGCTAGTTTCTCTTGGAATCATTTTAGGAACTCAAAACTCTTTTAGAAACCAATTAATCTCATTGAAATCATATAAATATGTGCTAGGTCAGTAGCTAAATTATTTAGCTCAAGAAATAGATTTAAAACATAAAACCTTGTTCATAAGGTTCTTTGAGTACACCTAAGCTTAGAAAAATTCCAAGACTTAGACTATGGGCACTTATGATTAAATGAACTCATCCAAGTCCATCATCATCATCACAAGGCCGAAATGGCATCCTTGAAATGCCTCCATTTTCTAAAACTTTATGCAAGATACTTGGGCAAGTCTTTGAGCTCTAGGACATTTAAGTGATGGCATAAACTTAAACATGATATGCACTCATTTTATTCTTCATTAGAAAGTAAAGTGAGAGCATAAAATAAATATGAGATGCAACCTCATTATTATCTTTAAAATTAAGTGATGACTTGAAATATAAACATGAAATGCAAGCTTGAAATTTAAACATGATAATGCAAGTCCATTTAATTATTCTTGAGAGTTTAGTGGCATCAAAATAAACATGCTATGCAAGGCATAAACATAAACATGTGTGCAACTCATTTTATCTTAGCTAGAGCTCTTACAAGACTTTAAAGGAACATCACAACCTTAACCCAATATGCATCTTAACAACATAAAGTGAGCTTTAAAGTCCTTAGCACCAAGACTTCAAAGAAGTCTTTGGTTTTGAACTTCATCATCAAGCTCAAGAAAATAGACACAAATCTCAACACTTTGTCTAAACAAAATACAAGAACTAAGTCATATTCTTTATTTTATTGCTCATGGGCTTCAATAGAGTAAAACTCTTAGAACGGCCGACCAACTTTAAGGTTGGCAAGGGTAAGCTTAGAGCTCTTTGAAAACATGTGATTAATTTTCTTAACAAAACTTTTGTGATCTACTTAACAATTTTAGCAAACTTTGTTCAAATGAAGGAAAAGGAAACCGAAATCTTTAAAGGAAAAGGAAAGGAAACCGAAATCATTCAAGAGAAAAGGAAAAAGGAACTGAAAATATAAACAAGAAAAAGAAAGAAACACAAGCATGTATGGTCCAAGACCAAGTTGTTTCAAGCTTTAGAGGTTTCTCACATGACAACAACAAGTCATTATCTTGAAACCTCATCATCAAGCTAAAGTTCTTCCCATAAAAGGCCCCATGGCCAAAAAGAAAAAGGAAGAGAAAAGAGTTTTGAACCAAGAGAAAACTAGAACTTTTCTTGAAGAAAACAAGTAAAAACTTGAAAACAAAACCCCTACCTAAGGAAGTCTTTGAAGAAATGAAGGAAAGCTTGAGTTCTTGAAGGATTGAAAGACAAAATCTTCTCTTGAGTGTGGTTGTGTGTTCGGCCAAGAAGGAAACTCAAGGGAGATGATTTTTCCTTGAGTTTCTAAGCTTGGAAATGGAAAGTTTGAGTGTTTAAGAGATAGTTTGAGGTGAGGGAGTGGTGGTTTATGGTTGTTTGTGGTGGTGGAAAGGTTCTTTGAGAAGAAGAAGAAGATGAGCAAGATGAAGAGCAATTTGAGAGAAAAAGCAAGGAAGTGCAAGAAAACTAAACTTGACAAATGATCTAAAGTGTAACCAAGTTCTTCCATGCTTGGTATTTATAGAAAATTTTGTACAATGGTGGCTACCAAGGGGAGAAGGCCGACGACCTTGCTTGGTCTTTGGGGAGGAAAATATCTCTTACAAGGTATGGCTTTGAGTATGGGTTCAAGCATGGTGAGTATGGGCACAAGTATGGGCAAGGCATGGTCTTTGAAATGAAGAAAAATCAACATGTGATGGAAATTGGGGAGGAGTGTTCAGCCACTCCATGTGCAGCCAAGGGGAGGATTAATTTGTTCATGTAATTGTGTTTTATTGGTGTGTTTAGGTGTTTCTTTGATTAAGGTTTTGGTTAGGAGTTGTAAGAAAATGTTTAGGTGAGGTAATTGGCTAATTAAGATTGTCAAGACTTGATTAGGAGGGTAACCTTGCTAGATTAACAATTTAAAATCATCCTTTTGGTCAAATGAGGTATGGCACAATTCCTTAATTTAAGGAATTGGAGAGAGAAAATACTATTCAAGATTCCATGACTAGGAATCTTGAATTAAAGAATGCAATTAGAGTTTAACTAAGCAATCTTAGGTTCTAATTAACCTTAATAAATTATTTTGACTCTAGATTAATTATCGAAATAAATTAATCTTCGATTAGAGCCTAATATTGCTTAATTTTGCTTAATTGCGTCATTAGGCTTACTGTACACTATTCTAGGGATAAAATGGTAATTTTGCACTAAAACCGGGACCTCCTGCTCAACTAGACATCAAATACCACTTAAAAACATCATTCCAAACTTCCTGGAAAAGTTCCGGGCTCAAACGACACCTTTTACCCATGTAGAACACAGGAATGGTATTTTGGTCATTTTGAGCCGAAAGTTCAGAAAATAAGATTTTCACCTCGGATATCAAACATAACAAATATAATCCCCTTCAAACATTGAGTTGACCCATTTGAGGATTGCCGGTCAACTGTCCTCAAATTTCGGGTAAAAATGACCTCAGGGCATTTTGGTCATTTGTACTCAAATAGCAGAAAATCGGGCGTTACATGACCCACGTTGCCCTGGCAATCCATCCGCTCAAACATCATCTACATAGCCTTTCCTATGTCCCAGAGGGCCTCTCCATCTCCCGCTCCGCCCGCTGAGCTCGAGGTCCTTTCCTCGTCGCACTATTAGTTCCTAAGCACATAAAATAGTAACACCGAGGTGATCAGGCTAAATACTTCATGTAAAGTGAGCTAGTTACCATGGTACACACGCACATACAGGGGTCATGCATTGCTATCCTATAGCTTATTCTATCAATAAAGCACTACACATGACATAACTATTGCATCATGCTTGAGAAGCAGTTAGTCCAATTCTTAGGCTCCGTGAGAACCAAACTGCTCTAATACAAAAAATGTAACACCCTAATATTTAACCCAATATGCCTAGGACATATTCCAGTTAATTATTAGTTATTACTCTTTTGTTCCAGTTCTTACTTTAACTTTTGAAAATACTTTAATGAAAATACAGGTGAAATTTTTTTTTGAAACTTTAAAACAAAACATGAGTCATGCATGCGTAAGATACAACATTGGAAATGTGCGTAAAAGGAAAAGGGTAAAGACAAGATACGAACATACAGAAAACATTACACGATAACACATGGGCATAAGAAATTCACCACACATATATATAAGGAGATCATCATTCCACTTTACATACCCAAAAAATACATACAAGAGTCATATCATGCCCACCAACATAGGTTGGGCTAAAAAACATATAGTAATCCATAATATCCATGAACCAAAGAAAAGCTAGATAAAAGACCTCTCCCCATTACTCCTACTAGGGTGTGCCTAAGGTAGATAACCTCTAATGATAAAAAAGCAAAAGAAGGCTATCCTATCTACTACACATGCATGGGCACTCCAGAGATCTGAACGGCTCCTACCGCCGTCTCCTGAGAGGGAGGGAGGTACCTAATCCACGGGATAGCTCATAGGGTACAGCAAGATGGAGAGAGGGCGAGCATCAGCGCCTCGATGGGGTCGGGTTGCTCCACGAGCGGGTGTAGCTCCTCTCATGGGCGCGTGACGGAGCCTCCCCATCACTACCAACCCCATCCTCAAGGAATAGTGGGGCAGAACCCTCGGAGTAGAAGTAGGTGAATCATTGGAGGGGTTCAACCATGAATTAGGATAGCGGGGTGGCGATAGTGGCACATAGGTTAGGATGTCTCAGGCAGCTGATAGCAGGGGAGTACGGTGGATCCTGCTGTGGGTGGGTACATTTGAAGACGAAGTCATTGGAGAACGGAGTAGCAGTGGAGAATCTGAAGCTAGAAACCGGGTGTGCAAAGGGACGCCCCATAAAGATGAAAAGGCGGACAACACAACGACCCACGAAATGGTACGTCGGTGAGCATCGTCAGTGCATCTCCCAGGTGGGAGCGTCATTGAAGATTACAAACATGGCCATCGACCTTTGAAGACAAGATGGAGAAAAAGAAGAAGGGATGAGAAACTTATACAAGAGTCTTAGTAGGGTTCTCGCCTCCTAATGTATGACATCATCTACGTCTTCAGGAACCTCGGGTTTCATTATGAAATTAGTGGACATGTGCATAGGGTTTATTTATTAGTTTTCAAATACCATTAGCCGAGGCCCGTTTAATTTTATCATGAATCTTAATGCATGAATGCAGCATACTAATTCATGGATGCATGTCAATGCCATAAGTGAGATATCATAGAATCATATTGAATGAACATAGCATATTGAATGCAATTGATTTCAACATTACTCATTCTTTTAGGTGACTTAAGTTTTTTATTCTCTTTCCTTGGGGGCCACCCTAATACTCTCCCTTTGAGAGTTCTAGGTTATGAGCTCATACCTAAACTAGTCATCACTAGTCTATACTTATCTTCTTGATAAGCTAAATTCCCGACTCCCAGAGTGCGGGTAAAGGGGCATAGGAACACCTTTCATAACCATTAATTCCTAGAATCTAAAGGTTCCTTTTTGGATCACTTCTCATAACCTTTAATTCGGGAGTCTAGAGGATAATTTCCATGTGTCTTATGTCACCTTAATGTTTTCATGTTAATTTAGAGATGCAATGAAATCATAACTTTTCACACATATCATGTTCATAACTTTCATATATCATGCATCTCAACCAATCAATCATAACCATATCATGCCATAATATCCTCATATCATTTATTCACATATGTATTAACATCTTTGCACATATTTAATAGGCATGTTATTTCTCATCATCAAATAACAGGAAACATGCTCCTACCCAGGATGCCGGAAGTCAAGGACCGGACTTAGCTAATACATATGCAATGCTTAACAATATGTATCTATAAATAGCACTATAATGCCTCGATTTCTCTAGTGTACAAATGACCAAAATGCCCCTGAGATCATTTTACCTGGAAAATAAGGATCACCGGCCCCGGCCATTCTCAAGGGGATATTTTGATGATGATAGGGCATTACATGTGTTATGTGAGGTAATAGAGCAGAAAAATCTCATTTTTTATTTCCGACGCGCGAAATTACCAAAATACCCCGACTTTTCAACCCCAATTTATGTGTTGACTTGAACCCGAACTTCACCAAAAGGTTTTAAATGATGTTTTTAAGCTATGTTTAACAACTGGTTAAGCTCGGCTGGCCCCAGGTAGTTTTTATGAAAAATTACCATTTTGCCCCTAGCTTTGTGCATTTTGGGCTTAATGACGATTAACAAAGCTTAAACAATATTAGGCTCTAATTAAAGATAGGAAAATTCTAATTTCTAATCTGGAGTCAAAATAATTTATTAAGGTTGATTAGAACCTAAGATTGCTTAGAAACACCATAATCTTGTCTTAAGAATCAAGATGCCATGTCATGGAATCTTAAATAGTATTTTCTCTCTAATTCCTTAAATTAAGGAATTGTGTTTGTGAAAAGTTTTATATATAAATTGAGTTTTATTTCAATAATGAAGCAAGAACAACTCCTTAAGCATGTCTTGATAGCCTTAATTACCCATTACTGTACCTAAACACTTACTTACAAATTCTTAATCAAAAGCCTAATCAAAGATACACCTAAACACACCTTTAAAACACAATTAGAAGACACATTTTCTTCCTTCTTGGGCTGTCATGGCTGAAGCCATCCTCCCTCTCAATTTGTCACATGTTGTTTTGATTACACTCAAAGAACCATGCTTAGGCCATACCTTGGACCATACCTTCAACCATACTTGACCATGCTCAAGCCCATACCAATCAAGGAGATATTTCTTCTTTCTTTTCCTCCCAAAGATAGCCTGCCACTTTCCTCCCAAAGGCCATTCATGAGTTTCATTTTCTCTATAAATAGGCATGCTTGAAAGCTCATTGAAACCTTTACACGCATTTGCACACTTCAAGTTTTCTTCCCTAAGCTCAAAGAGTTTCCTTTTCCTTCCCCCTTGGCTGAATTCCCTCTCAAGGTTCCAAGAAGATTTTCCTCTCATTTCATCTCAAGAAACCTAGCTTTATTTCCTTCCTTCAAACAAAACTTGGTAGGGAGTTATCTTTAAAATTATTTCCTTGCTTTGTTAGGTGTTGTTCTTAGTTTAAAATGATGTTTGGATGATCTTCTTTTGGTCTCCCCATTTCGATTTTTCCTTTTCCTTTCCTCTTTTAATGTTTCGGCCTTATGTCCTCGATGAGGATGTAACCATGACTTGATGATGAGGATCTTGGGTGTTGGTTACAAAACCATTACATGTTTGACCTCTAAAACTTGAAGGTTTCACTTGTTTGCAAGTCTTGAAGAAATGATGTTATTATGTTGTAAAAATGGAAATCTTGAACTTAGGACTTAATGCATTTATATTCATCTTTCATTGCTTTGTCAAAACTTGGTTCTTGGTTTAAAAATGATGTGTTGAAGATTTTCCCTTTGCTTGATCATTTTGGTTTTCTCTTTTCTTTTCCTTTTCATTTCGGCCTCAAGGCTTTTAATGGGTTCTCATGATTGCTTGATGATGAGAGTTTCTAGATGATGACTATGAGTTCATCACAATGGAACCTCTAGAGCTTGAGTTTTGTTTCCACAAAGTATGATGATTATGCTAAGTAGCTTGTTTAAGAAAGTTTTATTAGATGATATTGTTATGTTGTTAAAGTGGTAATCTTGAGCTTAGAGCACTAAAATAAAGAAATGGACTTGATTCATGTTTACTTTCAAGTCTTTGTATTCATGTTTATATTTCCTTGTCTAGCATATTTATTTCTAAGTTATCACTTAACAACTAATCTTAAAGCCTACCTATCTCAATCTTAAAGTTGAGATGTGATTTAGAGTAAATACTCTAAGAGGCCTAGAGCACTAAAATAAAGAAATGGACTTGCATTCATGTTTACTTTCAAGTCCTTGCATTCATATTTATATTTTCTTGTCTAGTATCTTTATTTTTAAGTTATCACTTAACAACTAATCTCAAAGCCTACCTAGCTCAACCTTAAAGTTGAGATGTGATTTAGAGTAAATACTCTAAGAGGCCTAGAGCACTAAAATAAAGAAATGAACTTGCATTCATGTTTACTTTCAAGTCTTTGCATTCGTGTTTATATTTCCTTGCATAGCATATTTATCTTTCTTGCTATCAACCTAAAAAGACTAAAAATGAGGCTTGCATTACATGTTTATAATTATGCCATCACTAAAAAGGGAATGGATCTAGTGCTCAAGACTCACCATTTTGATTCACATAATAAGAGGTTTCTTATGAAGCTTAGTTACTAGAAATGTCTTATTTTATGCTTACGGGGTTCCTTATGTTTCGGCCTTGTCTATAAGTTTACAACACTTTTAAATTCTATTTTGGATGATGTATATGCGTTGGATGACTTGTTAATTGATGTGATAATTATTCTTGATGCTTTGGGCAAACTTAGTAGCTAAAAAGAATTGAAAATGAGAATTCTAGAACTCTTGAGAACAAGAAATGTAACGCCCGATTTTTCCGAGTACAAATAACCAAAATGCCCCTTAGGTCATTTTTCCTGAATTCGAGGACAGTTGCCTTCAATGGGTCAAATCAATGTTTAAAGGGGATTGTAACCATTATGTTTGATATCCAGGTGAAAATCTTGTTTCTGAACTTTCGGTCAAAATAACCAAAATACCCCTACAATGTTTTATGCGGGTAAAGGTGCCGTTTGAGCCTGAAACTTTTCCAAGAAGTTTGGAATGATGTTGTTGAGTGGTAATTGATGTTTAGTTGGGCAGAAGGTCCCAAGCAGTTTTAGTGCAAAATTACCATTTTGCCCATAGAACAGTATACAGTGAGCCTAATGATGTAATTAAGCAAACCTAAGCAATATTAGGCTCTAATCGAAGATTAATTTATTTCGATAATTAATATAGAGTCAAAACGATTTATTAAGGTTAATTAGCACCTAAGATTGCTTAGTTAAACTTTAATTACATTCTTTATTCAAGATTCCTAGTCATAGAATCTTAAATAGTATTTTCTCTTCCAATTCCTTAAATTAAGGAATTGTGCCCATGCCTCATTTGACTAAAAGAATGGTTTTTAATTGTTAATCTAGCAAGATTACCCTCCTAATCAAGTCTTGAAAACCTTAATTAGCCAATTACCTTACCTAAACACTTTCTTACAAACTCCTAATCAAAACTTTAACAAAGAAACACCTAAACACATCACTAAACCACAATTACATGAACAAATCTCCTCCCCCTTGGCTGTAAAATCTGGCCGAATACATGGCCTCAAAGAAGTGTCACATGTTGTTTTAATTCTCACTCAAGAGCCATGCCTTGGCCAAACTTAGAACCATACCTCACCATGCTTTCAACCATGCTTTGCCCATGCCTAGCCCATGCCAATCAAAGAGATATTTTCCTCCCCAAAGCCAATGAGGCCATTAGCCATTCCCTCCCAAGGTTGCCTCCATGTTGTAAAATTTCTATAAATACCAAGCTTGGAAGAACCTTGTTACACTTTAGATTATTTGATAAGTTTAGTTTCCTTGCTCTTTCTCTCATTTTCTCTCAATTTCTCTTCATCTTGCTCTTCTAATTCCTTCCCTCAAAGAATCCTTCCACCACCACAAACCACCACAAACAACCATAAACCACCACTCCCTCACCTCAAACTATCTCTTAAACACTCAAACTTTCCATTTCCAAGCTTAGAAACTCAAAGAAAAATCATCTTCCTTGAGCTTCTTCTTTGGCCAAACACACATCCACATCCAAGAGAAGATTTTGTCTTCTCAATCCTTCAAGAACTCAAGCTTTCCTTCATTTCTTTCAAGACTTCCTTAGGTAGGGGTTTGTTTTCAAAGTTTTACTTGTTTTCTTCAAGAAAAGTTCTAGTTTCCTCTTGGTTCAAAACTCTTTTTCTCTTATTTCTCCTTTTTCAGCAAAGAGGCCTTTTCATGAGAAAACTTTAGCTTGATGATGAGGTTTCAAGATAATGGTCTTGTGATGCCATGTGAGAAACCTCTAAAGCTTGAAACAACTTGGTCTTGGACCATACATGCTTGTGTTTTTCTTTCCTTTTTCTTGCTTATGCTTTCGGTTTCTTTTCTTTTCTTCCTCAAAGGTTTCAGTTTTCTCTTCCTTTTTGCTTGAATGGTTTTGGTTTCCTCTTCCTTTGTTTGAACAAAGTTTGTTAAAAATGTTAAGTAGATCACAAAAGTTTTGTTAAGAAAATTAATCATATGTTTTCAAAGAGCTCTAAGCTTACCCTTGCCAACCTTAAAGTTGGTTAGCCATTTTAAGAGTTTTACTCTAGATTGAAGCCCATGAGCAATAAAATAAAGAATATGACTTAGTTCTTTGTATGTTTGTTTAGACAAAGTGTTGAGCTTTGTGTCCATTTTCTTGAGCTTGATGATGAAGTTCAAAACCAAAGGCTTCTTTGAAGACTTGGTGCTAAGAACTCTAAAGCTCACTTTATGTTGTTAAGATACATATTGGGTTAAGGTTATAATGTTCCTTTAAAGTCTTGTAAGAGCTCTAGTTAAGATAAAATGAGTTGCACTCATGTTTATGTTTATGCCTTGCATAGCATGTTTATTTTGATGTCATCACTAAACTCTCAAGAATAATTAAATGAACTTGCATTATCATGTTTAAATTTCCAAGCTTGCATTTCATGTTTATATTTCAAGTCATCACTTAATCTTTAAAGATAATAATGAGGTTGCATCTCATATTTATTTTATGCTCTCACTTTATTTTCTAATGAAGAGTAAAATAAGTGCATAGCATGTTTAAGTTTATGCCATCACTTAAATATCCTAGAGCTCAAAGACTTGCCCAAGTATCTTACATAAAGTTTTAGAAAATGGAAGCATTTCAAGAATGCCATTTCGGCCTTGTGATGATGATGATGGACTTGAGATGAGTTCATCTAATCATAAGTGCCCATAGTATAAGTCTTAGAATTTTTCTAAGCTTAGGTGTACTCAAGGAACTTTATGAACAAGGTTTTATGTTTTAAATCTATTCCTTGAGCTAAATGAATTAGCTATGACCTAGCACATATTTATGTGATTTCAATGAGATTAATTGGTTTCTAAAAGAGTTTTGAGTTCCTAAAATGATTCCAAGAGAAACTAGCAACTTATATGCATTTAAATCATGAGATTATGTGATTATATGTGCATGTATTTTCGGTTCTGCCTTGTGCAATTGGCCACTGTATAATTTCTGTTTTATGGTGTTAAAATGTGTAAAATTATGTTTGAGTGAAGCAAGGAATGATTTAGGGAAGTTAGGAAAGAACAAGTAACTAGAAAGGACTTAAAATGTGAATTCTAGAACACTTAGATGCACAAAATGTAAATTCTGTTCCAGCATAATTGGACTTAAGAAAAATGGTTTATAATTAGTGGATATGTGTAGGAATCCCTTATAATTGGTTTAGGAGTTGATTATAGAGCCTTAGGCGAAGACAGAACTTAGAAAGGGTCAAAGACGGAGATTCTAGGACCCCGTAATCATAAGGTAAAATTCTGCCCAAAAGATGTAGAGCTTTTTGGTTATGTTATAAAGCATAAACATTAGAGAAAATTATAGGTAATGATCCCTTAGGTGTAACAAAGATCCATAACAAAAGTTAGAATATTAGAACATAAGTTTGAGACTCGTAAGGGCCAATGCATAAGACACCATGAGATAGAATGTGTGATGTGAGAATGAGATCGAGTGGGTATACCATGAACATGAGACAATATGTGTATTTGTGACATGTTGTTGTGATGATGTGGTATACTATGCTTGAGATGCATGAGAATGCAGAATATGAATGGGTTAAGAGGGTATGATCCTGCAAATTAGAGATTTATTTAATTGAGAAAGTTTCATGAGAATAATAGGTGTGATTGAGTTATGTGGCATGACTCAAATTGAGGAAATTTGGAGTGTAGTCATTATGCTGCCGAATTTCCGTCAAATGTGGGACTTGAGAAAGTTTTTGAAAAAGAAAGATTTTATATGTGACATGCCGAAACGCATTTCTCCTACTACGGTGAGGAGAAAGGAAACCCGTGGAGGGTATGGTCATGGGGCCATATCGAAGCGGACAATGTCATTGTCTTAACCAAATGTTGCGTTTCGGGAGAGATGTACTTCTCCCTATGGTGAAGAGAAGGTAAAACCATGAGGGCATCGACATTAGCCTGCCAAAGTGGACAAAGTCACTAGTCTTAACCAGTTGATGCGTTTTGGAGAAGGAAGAAAGTCCCATGATGGGTGATTCCTTAGGTCCCCTGCGTACTTTGGAGTCGGGATTGTTATTTTTATGATTATGATTCGCTTATCAAGAAGATAAGTAAGAACTAGTAACGACTAGTTAAGGTATAAGCTCATAGCCTAGTATCAGGGTCGGTTACTATTGTTTTAAAGATCATGATGTCACAAGTTTGAGAAATGAGAAAAGATGAGAAGTATCTTGCTTATGAAAGCGAAAGGTTGATCATGAGAAGTTACATGCCACATATATGTACTTTAATTGTTGATAATATGTTTTATTATTGCTATGTATTGCCATGCATTCATGTCCTTATGTTGCATACATGCATTAAGATTAATTATAAAAGACACGGACCTTGGATAATTACCTTTATGAAAACCTCATAATGAAATTTTGCATGTTTAACCTTTTTATAATAACCCAAGGTTCTTAGGGGCATAAATGATAACACTAGGATAGGAGGTTTCCCTATTGAGATTCTTTAGCAAGATTCTCACCCCCTTTCTCTTTGTTTCTCTTTCCGTTACGTCTCCAGACCATGATGGCGTCGTTCGTGATCTTCATTGACACCTCGATATGGGAGGTGCACTACGACCCAGATCATTAGTCCTACCATTTCGAGGGTCGTTGTGCCGTATATTTTTGCATACATGGGACACCCGTTTGCTTTTCCGGTCTCCAGCTTTCGCTTCACCCCGACCTCTCTACGGCAATGATTTGATTTTTGAGAGGACATGACCCCGATGAGGAGAATCGCCGTGCTCACCATCGTCTCAGGAGTGACAGCTATCCCGAGTACGTTCCTCGCCTAGGCACTCGAGATTGATCCGTCGGAGGATCCCCCTTCTCATCCTTTTTTTGGATGGATTCGCCCCTGTAGTTTCCATAAATATCGGGAGGGGGGAGGATACAGTGATGAGCCGGAGGCTAGCTTGACACCTGGAGATGCGCCCTTATCGAGGGAGGGAGTAGTCATGGCTTGGGATCGATCCTTTGGGGGGCTTTTCCATGTATTATTTGTTTCTATTTCTTGTATTTTATGTTTTTTGTACCGCAAGCTCTACCCACTTATGTGGGTATGACTTTATGTTTTTTTTTTTTTTATGTTTCAAGTTAATGTACTAAACTATGATATCTAATGTTATCATGGTTGTTTCTATAGTCGAAGTATTCTTACTTGCTTTATATTGCATGATTTATTTACTCTGTTGCTTTACGTTTCGCTTATGTTGTACGCAATGGTTGCACTTTGTTTTACGTATTTCGTTTCAAAAAAAGAAAATTTTACCCATATTTTCCACTAAGTAATTTTACAAATGAGTTTTCAGAAAGGGAAGTAATAACTAATAATTAATCTTAATACATCCTAGGCGTGTTAGGTTAAATATTAGGGTGTTACAAGAAATATGCATTCTGTCCAGCACCTTTACAATTTATGAGAATCATGTTTTGCCATGTTTAGTTAAGTAAGAATGACTCATAAATGGTTTAGTAATTAACTTTAGCATCATAGGAAAAGCCAGGAATGAGAAAGGATGAAAAACGCCACTTCTAGCACACGTAAGTCCTTGAAATTGTTTTACGTCTATGCTGTCCAACATTGTTGAATAATGTTCTTAAGCCATATAATTAGTCGTAATGTTGATAGTAAATGCCTTAGATGCATAAGAAGATACGTTGACAATTAGAGTTACCCGATTTTAGAGTGTTGGTTATTTAAGGGAACATTTATGTGATGATTTGAGATAATGGTTCTTTGATGCTTTGAGATGATAAATTCATGAGATGTGTAATGTTAAATGAGTACTTGACCTTTAATGAGTAATTCCATGACTTGCATGTTATAGTTCATTTGGAAACATTGAAGATGCTTATGCATGAGATATGAGAAAATGTTATGATGATTATAAATTATGAATTGCATCATGATATAACATGCTAAGACTTAAGGTGACTAAGAAACATGAGAAGATTATCCTTTGGACCCATCAAACTATAGGTGGTGAATCGATGATTCTTGCCCCTAGCCTGGACTTTTAAGTCGAGACTTTAACTTATCAAAAGGGATAAGTATACGCTAGTGACGACTAGTGAGGTATGAGCTCATATCCTAGAAGTACTCTCAAAAGGGTAGAGTATAGGGTGGCCCTAAGAAATAATGATGAACTAACTTAAGTCACCTAAAGAACCAAGATATGCCATTCATGAATCATGTTTTATGCATAATGTGTTGTTATGATGTTGAGATGTATGATAGAAAGTTAAATCTGCATGACATGATAAAGTATGATGCATTACAAGATGCATGATAAAACGATGGGCCTCTGGAATTGATGTTTTAAAACTTAAGCATATGAATCCTTGTATGCTCACAATTTCATAATAACCCCGAGGTTTCTGAGAACATTGATGATGTCACCTAGATAGGAGAATGTCCTATTGAGATTCTTTAGTAGATTCTACTCCCATTTTCTTTCCGTCACGTCTTTAGATTCCAATAGTGACATTCATAGTGTTCATTGACATCCCCACCTGGGAGGTACATTTTGACGTAGCACCGATTGTATCATTTTGAGGGACATTGTGCTGTCAGAGTGTTCATGTTTGTGGGACGTGTAACACCCTAATATTTAACCTCAATACGCCTAGGACGTATCAAGACTAATTATTAGTTATTACTTCTCTTTAAATTCATTTACAAAATACTTAGCGGAAAATACAGGTAAATTTTTTTTTTGAAAGATTCATATAAAACAAAGTGCGAGCCTTTGCGCGTAACATATATAACGTGAAGCGGAAGATAGAATAAAACATACAGAACATAAGCATTAAAGAACACATCCATCATAAACATCATTCCTCATCACATTAAATAACATAGTTTAGTACATCACAACAGAAATATAACAGAAATATAAAGTCTTACCCATACTAGTGGGAGAGCTTGCAGGACAATAACATAAAATAAGAAACATGATATCAAATACATGGAACAACCCTAAAAGATACTCCCAAGCTAAGACTCTCCTCCAACACCTACGAACGACGCAAATCCTCGGATGGGGATATGTATCCTACGACGCCGAAGCTCGAGATGTGGCCCATCGAAGAGGAGACGTGGGCATGCGGATCGGCGGAGCGACGTGACCACCTCGGCGAGGGCGTCTCTTTGGCTGACGTACACGCCTCACAGGCCTCGGCTGGAGACTGATCCTCGCTACCCCTAACAGGAGCCAAGGCACCAAGAGGCGGATCTCCGAATACGGATCCCGGTGAGTCCTCCGAGAGGTCTCTCCCGGCGTACGAGGGATACGAACTCGGATGATCATGCGCGGCTGAGGACGAGGGTCGGGCACGGTGGTTCTGCCATCACGGGGTCGCGTCCTTTCAAAAATCAGGTCGTCGCCAAAGGGTGAAGTCGGATCGACGTGATAGTTGGAGACTGGAAAGGCAAACGCGTCCCACGTATGCAAAACGCGTACCTCGCAATGACCCTTGAAGTGGTAGGACTGATGCTCTGGGTCATAGTGCACCTCTCATGTAGGCGGATCAATGAAAATCACGAACGACGCCATCAATGTTGAAGACGTAAGAGAAGAAAGAGAGAGAGGGTGAGAATTCTTACTAAAGAATCTCAGGAAGGAAATCCTCTATCCTAGTGTCATCATTTACGTCCCCAGGAACCTTGGGTTTATTATGAAAAGGTTAAGCATGCATAGGTTCATTATGAGGTTTTCGCAAAGGTAATTATCCAAAGTCCATGTCTTTTATAATGATTCTTAATGCATGTATGCAACATAATAGTTCATGGATGCATGGCAATACTTTAGGTAAATCAAACAAATATCAAACAACATAAAAGTGGCATGTAACTTTTCTCTTGAACATCTTTCCTTTTCTCATACTTGTGACACCAATAATATAGTAACCGCACCCCTTAAACTAGGCTATGAGCTCATACCTTAACTAGTTGTCACTAGTTCTTACTTATCCTCTTGATAAGCAAATCATAAACATAATCATAATCATCATAATCCCGACTCCTAGAGTACGGGTAGGGGCCTAAGGATCACCCATCATGGGACTTTTTCCTTCTTCGAAACACATCGACTGGTTAAGACCAGCGACTTTGTCCGCTTTGGCAGTGCAATGTCTATGCCCTCACCTTTACCTTCTCCTCAAGCAGGAGAAGTACGTCTCGTGTGTCACTTTAAACATCATATACTTTTCCTTCTTCGAAACACATCGACTAGTTAAGACCAACGACTTTGTCCGCTTTGGCAGGCTAATGCCTATGCTCTCACCCTTTACCTTCTCCTCACCAAAGCAGGAGAAGTACGTTCGCATGTCATCATTAAACATCATTTTTCTCAAAAACTTTCTTATGTCCCTCAAATTTGACGGAAATTCGGCATAACACTACTCTCGAATTTCCTCAAATTTGAGTCATGCCACATAATTTCAGTCACATGCATCATTTTCATGGAACTTTCTCATTGTAATAACTTTCTAGTTCACATGAGCATATTTCTCAATTTCATTCATATTTTCAAAACATTATGCATCTCAAACACAACATTTCATCATATCACCAAATCAAATTATGCACATAAAGTTTCATGCTCAAGGAACTAACATAATCACATCATCATATGTGCACGAGGTTCATCATCATAATTATACTCTCTCGGCCACCTATCTCATGGTGTCTTATGCTTTGACCCTTAGGGCTTTAAACTTGTATTTGCATCATTATTACCCTCAAGGGGTTGACACTTAAACTTTTCTCTAAGATTTGAACTCACCAAAATTCCAATCAGCACTTATCATAAAAGGGCAGAAAATATCATGTGCTTACTGGCTCTAAATCTCCATTCGTGACCCTTTTTAAAATCCATCTTCGCCTAAGGCTCCATAATTAATTCCTAGACCAATTATGAGGGATTCCTAGGCATGTTCTCTAAGTTATAAACCACTTTAAATCTCTTAATCATCATCTTAAACTTAGAAATCAACACTTAATTGTTTATGAAGGGATCTTGTATATGTCTTACTAATTATGAATCATTTATCCTTGAATTAATCATGCTAGAACATATTTGCATTTCTTGCATTAAGGTGTTCTAGAATTCTCATCTCTAATCCCTTTTAAGTTACTTATTCTTTTCTAACTTTTCTAAATCGATCCTTGCTTCACTCAACATAATCTTACACATTTAACACCTTAGAAATTATATAGCCAAACATAGAACCAAATCATGAACCCATAAGATCACATAATCTCTTAGGTTGAAATGCATATAAGTTACTAGTTTTCTCTTGGGATATTTTTGGTAACAAAAGGTGTTCTGGTAATCGATTACATGTTCCTAGTAATCGATTACCAGGAGCTCAATTCATTATGGGTTTCAAAAACAACCGGTAATCGATTACATGCAATGGTTTTTCCAGAAAAATAAAGAACATAGGGTAATCGATTACACTATAAGGTAATCGATTACAGGGTTTCCAGAAAGGTTCTGGGCATTAGAAGCCGTGGTAATCGATTACGTAGAACCAAAAGTCCTTCAAAACTTCTGGTAATCGATTACATGGATGGTAATCGATTACCAGAACCTCCTGAATTTGAGAAAACATGATTTTTGACACATTCCAAACTATTTAAACATCTTGAGACCTCATAAAACAGTTTTCCAACATTTCTTGAAATTATTCATGCATTTTACAAAATCAAACCATTATTAATCATACCAAAACTCATCCATTTCTTTTTGACTGGAGTTTCCTTTTTAGGATACTTAGGGCAAGTCTTTGAGCTCTAGAGTATTTAGGTGATGACATAATCTTAAACATGCTATGCACTTTATTTTACTCTTCATTAGAAAGTAAAGTGAGAGCATAAAATAAATATGAGATGCAACTTCATTATTATCTTTAAGGATTAAGTGATAACTTGAAATATAAACATGAAATGCAAGCTTGGGAATTTAAATATGGTAATGCAAGTTCATTCATTTACTCTTGTGAAGTTAGTGATAGCATCAAAATAAACATGAGATGCAAGACATAAATTTAAACATGAATGCAACTTGTTTTTATCTTAGCTAGAGCTCTTGCAAGACTTTTAGAGGAACATAAACCTCAACCCATTATGTATCATAAGGCAAGCTTTAGAGTTCTTAGCACCTAGACTTCAAGAGAAATCTTAAGGTTTGAACTCATCATCAAGCTTAAGGAAATGGACCCAAAGTTCATCACTTTGTCTAAACAAAACTACAAGGACTAGTCATATTCTTTATTTTATTGCTCATGGGCTTCAATCTAGAGTAAAACTCTTAGAACGGCCGACCAACTTTAAGGTTGGCAAGGGTAAGCTTAGAGCTCTTTGAAATCATAAGATTAACTTTCTTAACAAAACTTTTGTGATCTACCAGACATATTTTACAAACTTTGTTCAAATCCAAGGAAGAAAACTGAAATCCTTAAAGGAAAGAGGAAGAGGAAAACCGAAACTTAAGCCAAGAAAAGGAAGGAAATCCAAGCATGTATGGTCCAAGACCAAGTTGTTTCAAGCTTTAGAGGTTTCTCACATGACAACAATAAGTCATTATCTTGAAACCTCATCATCAAGCTCATATTCTTTTTATAAAAAGGCCTCTTGGCTGAAAAAGAAAGGGGAAGGGGAAAGAGTTTGAAACCAAGAGAAAAACTAGAACTTTCTTGAAGAACACAAACAAAATCATCAAAACTTAACCCCTACCTTAAGAAGTCTTGAAGAGAGGAAGGAAAGCTTGAGTTTTTGATGAATTGGAGAGGAAAATCTTCTTGAAACTTGAAGGGAGAAATCAGCTAAAGTGAGGAAGTTTGAGAGGAAATGAAAGAAAGTGTAAGAATGCTTAAACTTGGCAAATGATCAAAGAGCAACCAAGTCTTCAAAGGCTTGGTATTTATAGAAAAATGAGACATGTTGGCTGATTTGGGAGGGAATGACTGATGGTTTTTCAAGGTCAAGGGAGGAGAAAATATCTCTTACAAAAGCATGGGCTTAGGTATGGCAAGCATGGTTGGAAGCATGGGCAAGGTATGGCCTAAGGTATGGGCTTGGAGTGCATAAAAAATCAACATGTGGCACCATTCTTAAGGGGGATTTTCGGCCAACACATCAGCCAAGGGGAAAGGATTTTTGTTCATGTAATTGTGGTTTAAAGATGTGTTTAAGTGTTTCTTTGATTAGGTTTTTGATTAGGAGTTTGTAAGCAAGTGTTTAGGTGAGAAAATGGTCAATTAAGGTGGTTCAAGACTTGATTAGGAGGGTAACCTTATTAGATTAGTAATTTCAAATAATTCTTTTGGTCAAATGAGGTATGGCTTAATTCCTTAATTTAAGGAATTGGAGAGAGAAATACTATTCAAGATTCTATGACTAGGAATCTTGAATTTAAAGAATGCAATTAGAGTTTATCTAAGCAATCTTAGGTTCTAATTAACCTTAATAAATTATTTTGACTCTAGATTAATTATCGAAATAAATTAATCTTCGATTAGAGCCTAATATTGCTTAGGTTTGCTTAATTGTCATTAGGCTTACTGGACATTGTTCTAGGGGCAAAATGGTAATTTGCTAAAACTGCCCGGAACCTTGGGCTACTAAACATCAAACATTGCTCATAAACATCATTCTAAACTTCCTGGAAAGTTTCGGGCTCAAACGGCACCTTTTACCCGTGTAGACACAGGAGGGTATTTGGTCATTTTGAGCCGAAAGTTTAGAAAACGAGATTTTTCACCTCGAATATCATTCATAACAATGTGATCCCCTCTAAACATCGAGTTGACCCATTCGAGGGTTGCCAGGGACTGTCCTTTAATTCCGGTAAAAATGACCTCAGGGCATTTCGGTCATTTGTACTCTATCAAGGAGAAATTCTGGGCGTTACAGGACATCTATTCGCACACCTTGTTCCTAGCTATAGATTCTTTTCGACATCCCCCTATGGCGACGACATGGTCTTCCAGCAGGCATGCACGCATAATGAGAGGATTCTACACATATCCTTCCGCATCGTTGTGACTTCCCAAACTATGTCCCTCGTTCGAGGAATTTCTGGACTGACCGTCAGAGGACTCACCTACCCCCTACTCCAGAGCTCTACCCCACTCCCCCACTAATGAAGGAGGGTAGCGAGGACACGGTTGTTTAGCTGAGATTGGTGTGGAGGCCATCCATGCGTCCACAGGATGGAGCATTGTGCGTACCCCGCCTGAGGGAGTTCGCTCGTGGATTGGTTATGTTCTGCCCTTCAGGCCAAGCCATAGAGTTCTTCGAGGGTTATTAGTGCACGCACACCACTAGCTTAGGATAACCTTCTTTTGTTTTGAGGTTATCTATCTTAGGTGCACTAGGTGGGTATGATTTCCTTTATATTTTCCTTTCTTATGTATTTGCCTTTATGATTGATGTATCGAACTTAACTCGCCTTTTGGGTGGGTAAGCTATTATATATAATTAAGGTGTGCTTATGGATGATCATGTGATGGAGCCTATGTGATGTTTCTATTTATGTTATTCCTTAATATGTTCCGCTTTACATTAATCATTGTTGATGATATGTGCGGCTACGTTTTAGTTATGTTTAAAAAAAAAGAAAATTTGGCTCATATTTTCATTAAGTATTTTTGTATAATTAAAGAACTGAACAAAGAGTAATATCTAATAATTAACTAAGATACATCCTAGGCATGTTGAGTTAATTATTAGAGTGTTACGAGCACACTAGGGAATCATTCAATACATAAGCATATAAGTTCACCAATCCATTTCACCTTGCTTAGAACACATTTATATTCACATTTGGGATCCTGGTAATCGATTACTTGCTGGTAATCGATTATCTACCGATAATCAATTACCAAAATCAAAAACTGATTCCTAGTAAAGCATCCTGTAATCGATTACATGAGCATAGTAATCAATTACCAGAATCCAAAATTTTATTTTGGGCATGAAGAACATCATAGTAATCAATTACATGAACTGGTAATCGATTACAAAGGCCGAAAACTTGGTTCTAGGTATGAAGAACATCCTCGGTAATCGATTACACATCTTGGTAATCGATCACTAAGGCAAAAATCTTCCAAAAGACCATCCTGGTAATCGATTACATAGGCTGGTAATCGATTACCAGAATCCCCAGAATTTTAGAAAATCAAAACTTTGACATATTCTAAGTTGCTCTTTCACCTCAAGATCATTTTAAAACATCTTTTTAACATTCCTTTGAAGTCATTTTCACATTTACACCAATCCAACATTGTACCATGACTAAAATACATCCAATAGCCATGATCAAAACTTGCATTTAAGATATAAGAGCAAGTCTTTGAGCTCTAAGGATTTAAGTGATGACAAAATAATAAACATGCTATGCAAACCTCATTTTAGATCTTTGTCATTATTAGGTGATAGCTTAAAACTTAAATATGATATGCAAGACTTGAAAAGTAAATATGAGAATGCAAGGTCATTTTTAAATCTTCAAAGTTTAGGTGATGGCTTAAAAATAAATATGAAACGCAAGGCTAGAATTTAAACATGAAAATGCAAGTTCATTTATTTAGTCATTTTTAAGGTGATGACTTGAAAATAGACATGATATGCAAGACATTGAAACATAAACATGAGATGCAAGAACTTGAAATATAAACATGATGCAAATCCATTTCTATTATCTTACTAGTGCTCATTTAAAGACTTTAAAAAAATCAAAATCTCAACCCCAATATTAACAAAATGGAAGTGAGCTTTAGAGTCTTTTGACACCATGGTTCCAAGAACTCATTTGTCCATAAAAAACAACCAACAATAAATATCTTTTTCCATACTTTGGTGAAACCAAAACCAAGCCTTGAGCTCTAGAGGTCCAAGATATAATGATTTCACAACCAAACATCTAGGAAACCCTCATCATCAAGTTATGGCTTTGAACATCAAATAAAGGAAAATGTTTCAAGAAACAACAAGCATTCTACATTCCTCATTCTTTCAAAACCAAAAATAAACCAAAACCTTGGGCTCTAGAGATCAAGCAAATGATGGTTTCACAACCAACATCAAGATCTCTCATCATCAAGCCATGGTTTCCCATCATCCAACAACAAAATCGAAAATGACAAGAAAAGAAAAGGGAAGATCCAACCAAAAATAGAAGAAAAAGAACAACAACAACAACAACAACAACAACAATAACATCCCAACACTTTATTCATCAACCAAATCCGAAAAAGAAGAGAAAAGAGATAGAAGAGAAAAACTCAAACAAAATCCCTATCAAGTTGTTTTCTTTAGTTGAAAAGAGAAAGCTTAGATCTTGGAATGAGATGTTTGGGTGTTTGTGAGTTGAGAAGAGGTTGAAGATGGAGGTAGAGGAGGAAGAAGAGAGAACTTGTGTTGAAAGGATTGTAAAAGCTATTTTTTGGACACAAACTCTTGGCCAAAAAAAATGGGTGGTAGAATGAAGGTGTTTGTGAGTTGAAAAAGCTAAATACGAGGGTGGAAGAGGCCGCGGCTTTCTTGGCCTTATGGAGGGAAAATTTTATTTTTCATTTGTGTTAGGATGTGTAATTAGAGGTAGATTTGACTAAGGAGTGAGTTAGGGATTGGTAATTGGGTGTTTGAGTTTGTAATCATGTGTTTAAGGCTTGCAAGACATGATTAAGAGTTGTCTTTCATGTTTAGTTTGAATTAAACTTCATTAGTTTGAAATTCAAACTCCAACATGTTCCTTAATTTAAGGGATTGGAGAGAAAACACTATTTGGTTTGAAATAACATAATGTCTTTAATTTAAGAAGGGAATTTGAGTTTCCTTAATCCATCTTAAGCCTCTAATAACCTCAATTAATTATTTAGACTCCAAATTAATAGATAAAATTAATTTATCTTTAATTAGAGTTTAATATTGTCCATATTTTCATAATCGTTTAATTATGCCGTTTAGCACCAAAGGGTAAAAGTAAATTCACACAATGACTCCCCGGGACCACCTGGACTTTCCTAACATCATGAAACACTCTTGTTATCATATTTGAACTCCCGAGTAATGGCTGGGTTTGTCCGTCACTTAATCCCACGTTGAATTACCTCAGGGGTAAACCAGGTAATTTTATGTATGGGAAAAATCAGGAAAATGAGATTTTCATCTCTAACACATACATTACATATATAACCCCTGAGGTACTAGACTAACCCCTCGAGGATAATCGGGCGCCATCCTTCATTTCCAAGCAAAAATGACCTCAAGGGCATTTTGGTCATTTTTGCACTTGGGAAGTCCTGGCGTTACAAGGCCGAATGATGGATTAAGTAATGGAGAAGGATCTTTAAAGTATCAAAGTGATCAGATTCATAGAAAGTAGCTTATGTTACCTAGGTATTGGACGTAGACCTTGATTTATGATGAACAAGTACTAGAACGCTAGTTGGGGAGACAAATAATGAAATGATTTGGGATTTTGGTTAAGGATGTTTTCTACGGGGAGTATTTTCCTTCTTCCAAATGATAAGGAATTGGAAATTCCTAAAACTCAATAGGAGCACATGAGGATGTCATATACACCGCAAAGTTTGATGAGCTTTCCACAATTTATCAGCATAATCCTAATGAGTATTGGAAATGTGTTAAGTATGAAGGAGGCCTTAGAGATGACCTTTTGACAATAGTGGGACTAATGAAAATTAGGGACTTCACCACATTGGTGAAGAGTGCTCTAGTGGAAGAGTACAACTAGAAGCTGCAATGGCTTATGGAAAACTAGCACCACACTACATAAGGTCCAAGCCTACAAAGGAGATTTTCCTATGGGAATGGAAAAAGGAAGTAGCCAAAGAAATCATTTGATGACAAGGAATGCCTAGAATATGGAAAGAATTATGGTGATAAACTATGTTTAGCTGGAAGTATGTTGGTTTCCAATGCAGGAAACCAAGTCACAAGGTTAGGAATTGTCCAACTAGAGATATACTACCTCTATCTAGGCCATAGCAATAGGGATGTGTTTTTGCTATGAATGCGGAAGAAGCTGCACTATCATAGGAATTCATTTACGGAGAGGATGTGAAAGCCCAGTAGTTAAGGATACCTACTATTATTGGCTAGTGTGATGGAAGGTAAACAAGAATTAGCATAGATACCGGTAGTCGAGAATACTTTGACGTATTTGTAGGAGATATACTAGAATTTTTCGCATAAGGGAAGATAGAGTTCTCTATTGGATTGGTAGAGGAACGGGTCCAATTTCAATAACTCCTTACTAGATGTTTCCTTTAGAATTGGCATAATTGAAGGAGCAAATTAATAAGATGTTAAGTAAACATTCTATTCAGTCAAGTGCCTCACCATGGGGAGCTTCTATGCTCTTGGTGAAAGAAAAAGACGAAGGTATAAGGTTATATGTTGATTACAGGAAATTGGATAAGGTGAGGATCAAGAACAAGTATCCTCTTCCAAGGAGTGATGATCTCATGAATAAATTGAAGGGAGTGATAGTATTCTCTAGAATTGATTTGAGATCGAGATACAACCAGATTCTAGTTCGAAGAAGATATTTCGAAGCATGCTATGGGCATTACGGATATATCTTTTGAGATAACTAATGCCCTATAATATTCATGGACTACATGAATTGAATCTTTTGATCTTTTCTCAACAAGTTCGTGATTGTTTTATACATGATATTCTCATCTATTCAAGGGTTGAGGAAGAACTTAAGTAGCATCTTAGAACATGCTATAAATTCTTCATGCTAAGAAATCCAAGTGTGAGTTTAGGCTATAGGATATAAGAATTATGTGTCATGTAGTATCATAGTAAGGAATCAGTTGACCCAGCAATAAAAAAAAATTGAAATAGTACTAGAATGGGAAAGACCTAACTACTACCATGGAGATTTGAAGTTTTGGGATTAGATGATTTCTACCAAAGGTGTATCAAGGTATTCACCTAGAAAGCCTTACCCTTAACCTAGCTAAACTGAAAGTGTACCTTTCAGATGGACAGGAAGATATGATAGGAGTTTGCAGGACCTCAAGTAAAAGTTGACCATTGCACCTGAGTGGTCTTGCTAGACCCACGTGGTTTATTTGAGGTTTATTGAGATGAATTAGGAAAAGGCTTAGGGTTCATTTTATAGAACATAAAGATGGTGGCTTAGACTTCAAGACAGCTAAAGTCGCATTAGTTGAGAGGAGGAGTGTTCATTTTGAAAATCTCAAGATACTATCTATACGGAGTAAAGTTTGACATACTTTCTAATCATAAGAATCCCAAGTATCTCTTAGACGGGAAAGATGAAAACACGAGGCAATGGAGAATGATAGAGTTCATTAAAGACTAGGAGCTCGACTTGAACTACCATCTAGGATAAACAAATGTGATAACAGAAGCCTTCAAAAGAAAAACCTTGGGTTTTTCTTAGATGATTAAGGAGAGAGAGTTAGAAGAGATTTTTCCAAAGTCCTAAGTTGGGGATAGAAGAGAGATCTAGAAGTGCATATTTGGGTCAGATTAGGATCATAAGTGATATTAAGAAGGAGATTTTACAAGCTCAAGAAGACCCAGAATTACAGAAATTCATAGCCTTAACTCAAGGTTAAGAGCATAACAATTTGCACAGGGTGAACATAGGATATGGAAATATCAAGATTAAGTATGCATATTTGTAACAAGGGAGATTCGTCGTAGTATTCTAGATGAAGCCCATCAGGGTGATCTTTCAGGACACCTAGGAGTTACAAAAATGTATAAAGATATTAAGAAGATGTTTTGGTGACTGAAGAGAAAGGTGGATGTAGCAGGAACACCTCAAAGTGTTTGACTTCCAAAAGATGAAAATAGAACATTAGAAGCCACTAAGTGTGGAGATTCCCAATGGAAAAAGGAGACTATTTCAACGGACTTTTTTACGGATTCCCAAAGACACCATCAAGATATGGTGCTATTTGGGTTATAGTGGACAAAATAACTAAGTCCACCTATCTTCTACTAGTCAAAGTTACTTCGTGTCTTGAGAAATTAGTTAAGCGTTATATAGAAGGATTAGTGAGACTCATGGTGTTCATTCTACTATAATCTTAGATTGAGATCGCGATTCACTTCAAGTTCTTAGAAAGCTTTCGGGAGTAAGTTTTTCTTGAGCATCACTTATTATCCTAGACTGATAGGCAAGTTAAATGGACCATTTAAACATTAGAAGATATGATGAGAACATGTGTGCTGGAACATTGGGGGAAGTGGGACAAATATCTGCCATTAATTGAATTCTCCTACAACAACAACTATCACGTAAGTATCAGAATGGCTCCTTATGAAACTATATATGGAAGAAACTGACAATTGCCTCTATATTGGTATCAATCAACTAGAATAGCCTTTTAGGACTAGACCTCGTCTGGTAGACTATCAAGCAGATAAAGAAGATCCGAAGTAAGATTTTGATTGCTCAAGGCTAGTAAAAAAGCTATGACAATAAGAGGAGAAGATCGTTAGAATTCCTATAAGAAGAACATGTGCATTTGAAAGTTATCTCTATGCTTGGGATAGGAAGAGCCATTAAAGTCTAGAGGCTAAATCTCATTTTATAGGTCCTTTTAAGATCCAAGGCCGTGTAGGTTTAGGAGTACACCAGATAGCTTTACCTCCACGCCTGCCAAGATTCCTGACGTATTCCATGTACCACAACTTTAGAAATACAACTATGATTCTAGTCATATATTGGAATCTGAATCCTTACGACCACGGAATAACTTGTAGTTGGAGTTACCATGTAACATCCTCCTAAGTACAATCTCATCTTGAAGTCATGGCAATATACTCGAGAATTATTACTTTGAAATTTATTGACCTTTCCGAATTATTTATAGCAAGAATTGGTCTGATCATGTAGTCACTAACTCGTGATTCTATCAAAATATATAGCAAGGAAACAAAGTATTTATTTAGTGCAAGTTAAGTACAAAAGGAAGCTCTTCTATGAGCTTTAGTACACATTTGTTCTTTACTACATTTATAGAAACATGTACATATCTAAAGTAGACAATACAAGTTTCCACTACTAAACTACAAAAATTCCAATTCAGTTTCTTGTAGGGCTTCATTTTCGAAATCAACTTGGAGACGACATGGAAACAAACACATAGGGGTGAGAATTCTAAAATTCTCAATAGGGCATCCCCAAAACATATAATGAAACTCATGTTATCATTATTATCCCAGCCACTTCGGTTTATTAGTAAAATTGTGAGCATGCAACATATGTCAAAGGTTCATTTTAAAGTTCAAAAATCATTCTTTCAAATGGGTTTGTTTTAATTACTCAATTACTTAGTATACATATGTCATACTACCCAATATCATAATAATTCATTTTCAATCTTACGTTCCCTCAGTGCATTGAAGGGGACCTTTCGAGCCCTTTTCGGACTAAAGGGTACCTTTCCCGTGCCCTTTACATATTCAAGGGACCTTTTCCGTGCCCTTTATAGACTAAAGGGGACCTTTTCGTGCCTTTTTCATACTAAAGGGGGCTTCATTCTTCACTTAGTACATACATCATCCTCAAGCTCACATTACTATATGCATTAGCATAGTTTTTGAATTTCATAATGTTTCAAACATATATATATCATTCATTTATCATGTTTCTTTTTACCAACGCACGCTTAGAGCTCATATATACAATCAATCACAAGTGATTCTTATTCATTTCTCATAAACCAATCTTTAATATTACTAGCATGCATTCATGTACATCATACTTGAACCAAAAATCAATTTACTTCTAAATCAAGAGTTTAATTCATTTCTAGTACAAAGACAACATTTGGCAGAATTTAGACTTATGGAGCACGATTTATTTCACCAATCAAACAATCAATTTAAAAGCTATAAAAATTCCCTAAGATACTTCAATATGTCCACAAGGCTCCATAAAAATTTCAAAGTAAGAATCTCTAGCTATGGTAAAAAATTTTACAAATTTAGCGGTCAGAGGCCACTTACACTTAGCTTAAACCAAACTCTCATAATTTTTAACCCTAGCAAATGATTGAATCAACTCAAAAGAAAAATCACAGTTATACTTCAAGATGTTTTCAACACTTTAGAAAAATTTCAAAGGATAAATCAACCATTTGCTATGGTAATAAAATTAGGCAAATTTACAGCTTCTATTCCAGCATTTCAGGCAGCATCTATACAATTTTGGTTATTGATTTTTTTAAAGGCTTAACTCAAAATCAGAACCAAGAAAATTCATGGGACTAGCCCAAGATGTTAGCTCGAACATATATTTTTTCCAGCTAACGAAAATGCTTACAACATGCCCAGAAAATCATGATCATACACTACCTGAGAAACCCGAAAATCCAGCAAGTATCGCTCAAATTCTTTTTGACAAAATTGATTTTTATCATCATCCAAACACACCACCAAAATTAACACATCAATATCCATGTATTATCAACCAATAAAATCAAAAATTTTGGACCTAACTCAATCATAACTCATCAGAATAAATTTGAAGGAAAAGGGCAAAGAAAACTCTACTCTTGGAAGATAGTGGATCGTTGGCTCCAAGGTGCTCCATGATTGATTTCCTTCACTTCAAGGCCGCCAATTCCAGCCCTAAACCTTCCTTAGGCAGTGTGGAAGTGAGGTACCAAGGTAAGGATTGATGGTGAATTGAAATTTCAATCGGTTAGATTTGTAGGTTATGATGAATAGAATAAGTTTGGTGAAAGAAGTTTATGCTTTCGGCAACTTTGGGCAAGGATTATGGAGGTTTGAGATCAAAACTTGAACACTTGAGAAACAAAAATGGAGTTTGCTATATGCTTCCTTTGTTGGCCGAGAATGATGACTTCAAGAATAAGTTTGGTAGCTTTTAAATGAACTTAGATGAGGTTGTATGAATAATGTAATATAAAATCTAATTCTTTCTAACAATAAAAGATATGAATGGCTGGGATTTAATCTTGCTTTCCAAGATTAAATCTTAGCCTTACACTTAGGTAGAAAGGATAAACATTATCCTTTTGTAAATATTAAACTATCTTTCGGTGTTAGAAATCGCATACTAAAATTTTATCGAACAGGTAAAACACCATACCCGTAATCAAACATTGCCTGAAAATTAATTCTAGTTATAAAATTCTCATTCCTAAATATTCCTAATCTTAATCCTATAATTTCTCAGTCCCGGGCTTGGTCCGGACCAGTGTTTCGGCGTTTATTGGCCGCGGGCCCGCAAGTTACTATTCATATTTATTTTTTTTGCAAATTTGTTAGGTCGTCCTCACCATTATTGAAACTGTTAGATTTTTGAAATTTTGTCTAATAAAGTTTAAATTAATTTTTAAATAAGTTTTTGAGTGTTACATTACCACCTACCTTAAAAAGAATTTTGCTCTCAAAATTTATTAAAAAAAAAAGTTTCAAAGGACACACATTGTTTTTTCTTCAAACAAGCAATTTCAACAGTTCAAACAATTTAATCGAATCCTAAACGTTCCTACCTTAGAGTTAGGTGGTGATGTCCTTCAACATTGACGGTGAAGACCTACTCGTTGTTGTGGCTTTATAGTTAGTTTTGAATTTGTATTTGGACACTCCCTCATTATATGTGCTGGCCTCCCAGCGATAACATACATTTTTCCCAGTTAAGCAAGGTCTACCCCCATGGTTCTTTCCACATTTCGGACAATCTTGGCTTGTGGTTGACCGTTGTTGTTGTTGTTTATCCCCATGCAGATTGGGCTGAAATGGCTTCCTTTAAGGTAGGGCCTACTCATAATCTTGGCCTTCAGGACCGGTCTCTTATTAGAAGTGTTCTTAGCAGATTGGATGCTTGCCAACTTCTTGTTGGAGTCCTCTGCGTGCCTGCACTTGTTTACCAAAGTCGCATAATCTCTTATCTCTAAAGTCCCAGAGCAGCTTCAATATCCTCACGTAACCCTCCTTTATACTTCATGCATTTCCAAGCTTCATCAGGATTATGCTGGTAGATAGTGCAAAATTTACAGAGCTCTTTGAACTTTGCGTCTACTTGCTACACTCATGGACCCTTGCTTAAGTGCCATGAAATCCAATTCCTTTGCGTTCTCGCCGAAGTAGGGAAGTACTTGTGGTAGAAAGCTTCCTTGAAGATATCCCATGTGACTTCAGTTGAGAAGCTTGGAATAATCCCTTGGTGTTGACCCACCAAAATTCAGCATCTGCTTCTAGCATGTAAGTAGCAAAAGCAACTTTCTGGATCTTATGTAAAAAAGAAAATCTTCTCCATGGCTTTAATCTATTCTTTTGCTTTATTTGGATTGAAAGCTCTTTGAAAAGGGAAAGGATTTGCTTTCCTTGAACTCTGAACTTTTGGTATTCCATGTCCACTTCTACTCCTCCAGGATTCCCAACTGGATTTCCTTCATGTTAATCCAACCTTTCCATCATCCTATTGGCGAGCTTGTTCTCTCATAGCTACTGCCATCTCACGAAAGGTGTCCATTATACCAACTGCGTCTCCGCACCGTTCCTAGTACGCCAATTTGAAGTCATCGATTCCTATCACACCAAACAAGAAATATTGAGTTAATCAAGCTCAATACCAAGCTAAGTGTGGCAGCAACCCACAACATTCCCAACGATGTCATACACATATATAGAATTATAATGCATGACATTGACTAAGGAAGCATAGCCAGTCCATTCCTCAAGGTCCTACAAGGATGAACTGCTCTAATACCATAATATAACATCCTCCCATGTACAACCTTATCCTAAGTCATGGCAATGTACTCGAGAGTTGTTACTTCAAAATTTACGGACATTTCTAAATTATTTATAGCAAGAATCGGTTGAATCGTGTAGTCACTAACTTGTGATTCTATCAAAATATATAGCAAGGAAACAAAGTATTTATTTAGTACAAGTCAAGTACAAAAGGAAGCTCTTCTATGAGCTTTAGTACACATTTGTTCTTTACTACATTTACAGAAACATGTACATATCTAAGTGCAACAGATACGAGTTTCCACTACTAAACTACAAAAATTCCAATTCAGTCTTTCTGTAGGGGCTTCATTGTTATCTGGAATCAACCTGGAGATGACACGAAAATAAACACATAGGGGTGAGAATTCTAAAATTCTCAGGAGGGCATCTCCAAAACATATAATGAAACACATGTCATCGCTATCATCCAGCCACTTCGGTTTATTAGTAAAATTGTGAGCATGTAACAAATTTCAAAGGTTCATTTTAAAGTTCAAAAATCATTTTTCCAAAGTGGGTTTATTTTAATTACTCAATCACTCAGGATACATATGTCATACTACTCAATATTATAATAATTTATTCTCAACCTTACGTGCCCTTGGTACGTTAAAGGGACCTTTTGTGCCTTTTCAGACTAAAGGGGACCTTTCCCGTGCCCTTTACAGACTAAAGGGGACCTTTTTGTGCTCTTTTCATACTAAAGGGGGCTTTTTTCTTTACTTAATACATACATCATCCTCAAGCTCACATTACTATATGCATTAGCATAGTTTCTTAATTTCATAATGTTTCAAACATATATATATATAATTCATTTATCACGTTTCTTTCTACCAATGCACGCTTAAAGCTCATATATACAATCAATCACAAGTGATTCTCATTCATTTCTCATATACCAATCTTTAATGTTACAAGGATGCATTCATATACATCATACTTGAACCAAAAATCATTTTACTTCTAAATCAAGAGTTTAATTCATTTCTAGTACAAAGAAAACATTTGGCATAATTCAGACTTATGGAGCATGATTTATTTCACCAATCAAAAAATTAATTTAAAGGCTATAAAAATTCCATAAGATACTTCATTATGTTCACAAGGCATCATAAAAATTTCAAAGTAAGAATCATTCTCTAGATATGGTAAAAAAATTTACAAATTTAGTGGTCAGATGCCACTTACACTTAGCTTAAACCAACTCTCATAATTTTTAACCCTAGCAAATGATTGAATCAACTCAAAAGAAAAATCATAGTTATACTTTAGGATGTTGTCAACACTCTAAAAAAATTTCAAAGGATAAATCAATCATTTGTTATGGTAATAAAATTAGACAAATTTACAGCTTCTATTCCAACATTTCAGGCAGCATCTATACAATTTCGGTTATTAGTTTTTTTAAAGCAGTTAACTCAAAATCAGAACCCAAGAAAATTCATGAGACTAGCCCAAGATGTTAGCTCAAACATATATTTTTTCAGCTCATGAAAATGCTTACAACATGCCCAGAGAAATCATGATCATACACTGCCTATAAAAACTCGAAAATCCAGCAAGTATCACTCAACATCTTTTTGACAAAATTGGTTTTTATCATCATCCAAACACACCATCAAAATTAACACATCAATATCCATGTATTATCGACCAATACAATAAAAAATTTTGGACCTAACTCAATCATAACTCATCAGAATAAATTTGAAGAAAAAGGGCAAAGAAAACCCTACTCTTGGAAGATAGTGGATCCTTGGCTCCAAGGTGCTCCAAGATTGATTTCCTTCACTTCAAGGCCACCAATTCCAGCCCCAAACCTTCCTTAGGCAGTGAGGAAGTGAGGTACCAAGGTAAGTAATGATGATGAATTGAAATTTCAATCGGTTAGATATGTAGATTATGATGAATAGAACAAGTTTGGTGAATGAAGTTTATGGTTTTGGCAACTTTGGGCAAGGATTATGGAGGTTTGAAATCAAAACTTGAACACTTGAGAAACAAAAATGGAGTTTGCTGTATGCTTCCTTTGTTGGCCGAGAATGATGACTTCAAGAATAAGTTTGGTAGCTTTTAAATGAACTTAGATGAGGTTGTATGAATAATGTAATATAAAATCTAATTCTTTCTAACAATAAAAGATATGAATGGTTAGGATTTAATCTTGCTTTCCAAGATTAAATCTTAGCCTTACACTTGGGTAGAAAGGATAAACATTATCCTTTTGTAAATATTAAACTATCTTTCAATGTTAGAAATCACACACTGAAATTTTATTGAACGGGTAAAACACTGTACTCGGGTAATCAAACATTACCTGAAAATTAATTCTAGGTATAAAATTCTCATTCCTAACTATTCCTAATCTTAATCCTTTAATTTCTCAAGTCCTAAGCACTTCCCGGTTGGATCTAAGGTTTCGGCGTCCGACAAGTGCGGGGCTTGCTAGTTACTATTCACTTTTTTTTTGCGAAATTGTTAGATCATCCTCATCATTATTGAAACTATTAGATTTTTGAAATTATGTCTAATAAAGTTCAAATTAAGTTTTAAATAATTTTTCAGGTGTTACATGGAAACTAGACCAACCTTGGTTGGGTAGCTTGTCCCACATCGATTGGAGTGGGGAACGAAGCATGCCTTATAAAGGGTGTGGATACCTTTCCCATGTAGACGCTTTTTCCCTTGAAAGGGGAAGAACAAAACTGTGAGGGTGCTCAATCCTGGGTTACTGTACGCGAAAGCGGACAATATCTGCATCGCTGGGTAGCCTGGGCTATTACAAATGGTATCAGAGCCTATACCTCTTCCAGGACGGTGTGGTTCCTGGACGAACCAAGCGGAAGCTAGTAAGCATGTAACGCCCGGGATGAGGTAGGAGTGATCGCGGTGCGAAGACACAGACAAGGAGCGGCTCCTGCCTAGAAGTGGAATGGGTACATGAATGAATCGATTAAACACCCGAATGAGAGGGATCCTGAGTCTATATAGGTATGGGACTATAAGTTAAGGAGGGTTTATATGAATTGATTGGTACTACCTATGCCACAAAGATGCATCTTTCTTTTGGTAGCCCATCACGAAAGAACTCCATAATTAAGCGTGCTTAACTTGGGGTAATTTTGGGATGGGTGACCTCTTGGAAAGTTTTCCCAGGAAACGTGTGAGTAAAGACAAAACACGTTGAAAAGACCCATGTTGATTTGTGGGGACACCATCAATCCATAAAGCAGCAGGGGATGTTACAAATGGTATCAGAGCTGGAACTATCAGTGTGCCAGTGGGACGCTGGCCTTCCAGGGGTGGAAACTAGACCAACCTTGGTTTGGTAGCTAGTCCTACATCGATTGGAGAGGGGAACGAAGCATGCCTTATAAAGGGTGTGGATATCTTTCCCATGTAGATGCATTTTCCCTCCTAAAAGGGGAAGAACAAAATCGTGCGGGTGCTAATCGAGGTTACTCTGACAGCCCCAAAGTGGACAATATTGCATAGCCTGGTAGCCTGGGCCTTACATACCACCTATACAAATAATAGAAAGAAACGTGGAACAACTTCGAGAAAATTTGTCTCTTTTGTAAAGATTGTGTTGAGTAGAGAATGATCCAAGGAGTATACGTGAGAATTTGAGTAAAGTATATGAGATGACTAAATTTTGAGGGCAAAATTTTTTTAAGGGGTAGAATGTAATGACCCAATTTTTTAGTATTGTTGTGATAAAATAATTAAATGTGAATAATCTATAGGGATTTTGAAAATTTTGACAGACATAGTTATGATCACAACAATATGAGGATTTTATAAAAAAAATAATAATAATAATTTAATATTATTAAAACTCAATATAATAATATTTTAATTAGGGATATAGAATGAGACCCTATAAAGGGTATAATGACATAGATAAAATAAGGATAAGGGTAAATAGATATCTTAACGTAGAAAGTTTCTTTTATGTGTAACACCCTAACTCTTAACCTAATATGCTAGAGTCGTATTTCGGCTAGTTATTAGTTGTTACTCCTTTGATTCAAAAACTTGACTTATCTTTTAAAATACGAGTAAGGAAAATATGACTAAATTTTTCTTTTGAACTTAAAACTTAAAATGCGAGCTGCACATGCGCATAGATACCGATTATTATACGTAAGACATAGCAACCAAATACACGTCATCATAGCAATCATAAATAAACCATAGAGTAGTCACAACACAACTTATAGTATCACATCATAATCACAACATAACAGTGATGTCCTTATAAATATAAGGACACCTTAAGATACTAAATACATCAAGCAAGTTTAACTAACACAAAACATGACTTTAACAAGGCTAGACTAGTCTTCACGCTTCCTCTACGACCTCTAATCCGACTAGATAAGGTGATTCCTACACCCGTGCCTCAAGAAAGATCATGAACGATCCGCATCATTCCCGTTTGGAGATGACAGAAGAAAACAAAGGGGGTGAGAAACTTATTCAAGATTCTAGGAGGGCTCCGACTTTAACACAAGTGTCATCGTCATCGTCCCCAGTCACTTCATTTCATTATGAAAAGGTCTGCATGCATAAAATTCAATTTTAAACTTCTCAAATCCTTTTATTCCAAAGTGGGTGTCATTTAGCATGAGTCTTAATGGTATGAATGCAACAAATAGCATATGTATGCATGGCAATACCTTGAGCATAACGGCCTATCTAAACAACACATATTACACAATCAAATGCAGTAATGGAACAAAAAAAAATGAAACATATGCATATGCGTCTTTCACTTGATCAAACTCTTCGAGTTCCTTTCTTAACTTTTCCACCCTCATACATTGCCTCGAAAACCAACCATCTTACCGTCCCATGATTTTTAACATGGTCACGAAACTCCTTACCGATCACCTAGGAATGAGCTCAAACCTAACTAGTCATCACTAGATTCACATGGGAAAAAAAGGGGAATCATATCTCTTTCTTGGATCACCTCACACAATCTTTAACTCGGGAAGTCCAGAATCATTTGCACATTAGCATATTATATGAAGATGCAATATGATCATGAAATTGTAGGATATCATCAAACATATCATGTTTAGAATGCAAGACCATAACTATGTCATATTCTTTACTTTCGCTCACATGCAACTTTGCCATATATCAAGTAAAAGCATAACGTGCCATTTGCATTCCAATCAACTAACCATAATAACACATAACCTTTCATACACATGGCATTATCACTTTCACGCGCTCTCGATACATCATAAATTTATGTTCACTCGATCACTCACTCATATCATATCTCCTATCTTATAATATTTTATGCATTGACCTTTACGGGTCTTAATCTTGTGTTCTGATTATCCTAATGCCCATTATAAACCTTGGATACATCTAAATGATTTCTACTTGTAATTCTCTCTAATTTTTTATGCTTACTAACCCTTCCAAATAGCATTACATACATTGGGCATAATGGGGTTCTAAATCTACGTCTTTGACCCTTTCTAAGTTCCGTCTTTGCCTAAGGCTCTATATTCAATTCCTAAACCAATTATTAGGGATTCCTACACATATCCATTAATTATAAACCATTTTCCTTAAGTTCAATTATGCTAGAATAGAATTTACAATTTTTATATCTAAGTGTTCTAGAATTATCATTTTAAGTCCTTTCTAGTTATTTATTCTTTCTTAACTTCCCTAAATTGTTCCTTGTTTCACTCAAACATAATTTTACACATCTTAACTCCATAAAATAGAATTAATACAGTGGCCAAACAATCAAGGCAGAACCAAAAAGTATAGCTCACATAATCACATAATTTCATGATTTAAATGCATATAAGTTGCTAGTTTTCACTTGGAATAATTTTAGGAACTTAAAACTCTTTTAGAAACCAATTTATCTTATTAAAATCATATAAATATAGGTGAGGCCAGTAGCTAAATTATTTTGTTCATGAAATAGATTTAAAACATAAAATCTTGTTCATAATATTCTTTGTAACACTCTAATATTTAATCCAACACGCCTAGGACGCATTAAGATTAATTATTAGTTATTACTTCCCTTTGAAACTCATTTGTAAAATTACTTAGCGGAAAATACGGGTAAAATTTTTTTTGAAATACGTAAAACAAGATACGAGCCACCGCGTACAACATAAGTGAAACGTAAAGGAGAGGAAATAAATCATACAATATAAAGCAAGCAAGAACACTTCAACCATAGAAACAACCATCATAACATTAGATATCATAGTTTAGTACATCAACTTGAAACATAAAAAGCATAAAGTCATACCCATATAAGTGGAGAGCTTGTAGTCAGAAATATAAAATACAGGAAACATAAATAGCGAATACATGGAAAAGCCCTCAAAAGATCGATTCCAATGCCATGACTACCCTCTCCCTCAATGTGGGCGCATCTCCAGGCGTCACTCTAGCCTCCGCGTGTCACCGTATCCTCGCTGCCCTCTGACATCCATAGGAACTGAGCGTAGATCCCTCCGAGAAGGATGAGAAGGGGATTCTCTGACGGATCGGTCTTGAATACCTTGGCGAGGAACGTAGTCCGGGTAACCGCACTGCCGAAGATGAAGGATGGGCACGATGGTTCTGCCATCACGTCGCGTCTTCTGAAGATCAAATCATCGCCGTAAGGAGAGGTCGAGGTGAAGTGAAAGCTAGAGATCGGAAAAGCAAATGGGCATCCTATGTATGCAAAAATACGCACGGCACAACGACCCTCGAAATGGTAGGCTGATGTCTGGATCGTAGTGCACCTCCCACACGGGCGTATCAACAAAAATCATGAACAACGCCATTGGAAAAGACACAACAAGAAAAGAAGATAGAGGGTGAGAACTTACTAAAGAATCTCAGGAAGGAAACCTCCTATTCTAGTGTCATCGTTTACCCCAGGAACCTTGGGTTTATTTATAAAAAGGTTATACATACAAAGGTTCATTATGAGGTTTTCATAAAAGATAATTATCCAAGGTCCGTGTCTTTTATGATGAACCTTAATGCATGTATGTAGCATAGTAGAACATGAATGGATGGCAAAACTTTATGCAGCAAACAAATAAGGCATCTCATCAATAACAATTTCTCAAAATAGGTGGCATGTGCTTTCTCATGATCAACTTCTCTCTTTCATAAGCAAAAGCTTCACATTTTTTCTCATTTCTCAAACTTGTGACATCATGGTATGTAAAAATAGTAACCAACCCTGATACTAGGCTATGAGCTCATACCTTGACTAGTCATCACTAGTTCTTACTTATCCTCTTGATAAGCGAATCATAATCATAAAAATAATAATCCTGACTCCCAGAGACGGCAGGGGACCTAAGGAATCACCCATCATGGGACTTTCTTCCTTCTCCGAAACGCATCAACCTGGTTAAGACCAGTGACTTTGTCGCTTTGGCAAGCTAATATCGATGCCCTCACGATTTTACCTTCTCCTCACCCGAGAGGAGAAGTATGTGTCCGTCAAACGCATCATCGGTTAAGACTAGTGACATTGTCCGCTTTGATATGGCTCCACGACCATACCCTCCACTGGTTTCCTTTTCTCTCACCGTATCAAGAGAAATGAGTCTCGGCATGTCACATAAAAATCTTTCTTTTCAAAACTTTCTCAAATCCCTCAAATTTGACGGAAATTCGGCAGCATAATGTCATTACTCTGAATTTCCTCAAATTTGAGCCATGCCACATAACTCAAAACACACATGTTGTTCTCATGAAATTTCTCAATCAAATCAATCTCTTCATTACAGGAGCATACCTTCCTAACTTATTCATATTTCGCTTTCTCATGCATCTTAAGCACAACATACCACATTATTACAACAACATGTCACAAATACACATATGGCCTCATGCTCATTGTAACACCCTAATAATCAACCCAATACGCCTAGGTTGTATATGATTAATTACTAGACCTTACTCTTTGCTTCCGTTCCTTAATCATGCTTTGAAAATACTTAGTGAAATTACGAGCCATTTTTTTTTTAAAACATAATTGAAAACGTGAGCCGTGCATAACGTGGACAATTTGGGATAAAAGAGAAAATAAGAGACATATCATGAAGAACACATCATATTGGCTCTATCATATAATATCCATAATTACATTTCACATAGATATTTTGCCTATCAACAAGTTAAGCTAGATGTAGGCAATCTAACAAAACATAAATAATATATGGAAAAACATCTATTAACGGCACCTATTTATAACACTTCAGAGATAGGAATAATATCGAGTTCACGCTAAGGTCTAGCAATACGTTCCTCAAGGATAATAAGCTGGTTCACAAGATCACGTGCATCTACCAGGTGAGAGCATCAACAGGAATCACGAACATCACCATCACTTTCTGAAGACGAGATGGAAAGAAAGAAAGAGGGAATGAGAAACTTATAAAAGAATCTCAGGAAGGTACTCACCTCATATGTATCGTGTCATCATCATCGTCCCCAGGAACCTCGGGTTTCATTATGAAAATGTGAGCATGCTAAGATTCATTTAATTAGTTTGGAAATATACTTTACCGAGGTCCATTCATTTTAATCATGCGTCTTATAATGCATCATAAACTTAGCATGTCATGTTTATAATGAACTTTTCCTTTCATATATAATAACATAGTTATGCATAAAGTCACATCATATTCCTCATCATCATTTCATAATACTATGCATAGCAGAACATCATATTTCTCATCATCATCTCATAAATACTATGCATAGCAGAACATCATATTCACATAATGCATTTACTTAGTTTCTTAGGTGACTTAAAGTTACTTTCATCATCATTTTCCTAGGCCACCCTATACTCCACCCTTTTGGGAGTAATCTAGGTTATGAGCTCATACCTTGCTAGTCGTCACCACATACTTATCCCTTTTGATAAGTAAAAATTCCGCTCTACCCTTTTGAGAGAACAGACTAGGGGGCAAGAATCACCTTTTCACCGCCTATAGTTTGATTTGGTTCCAAAGGATCATTTTCTCATATATTTTGAGTCACCTTTAAGTCTTTGCATGTTATATCAAAATACAATTCTTCATTCATAATCATCATAACATTTTCTCATTTATAGTCTTATGCTGAAATAATATATACCAACTGTAATCATGCATCTGGAGATTCCCAGGAAAGAGAGGTAGGTCACAATAAACACGCTTAAATACCAAATCTTTCCTTAGCCAGAATCTTTCCAAATTGCACTCTTAAGGAATACACTTTCTTCCAGGAACAGAATATGTCTTTATTTCATGCATAAGTTTTCATTGTTTGCAACAGCAACTATAACATACAAACCAGAGAATCAATCAATGACACCAAATTCTTAATAAGCATCAAATCACATTTTAAGTACACATAAATTACTAGCTTCTCATAAAATTCTTACAAAGTTTTAAAACTCTTTTAGAACTAATTCTTTTTGTTAATCTTGAAAGAAGTCATAGGACTTTAGGCCTAACTTAACCATGGGACCGATTTATAACTTGAAAGAATGTTCATAATTAAATCTTTCACTTAAGATAAAAGGAGCAAGTCTTGAGCTTAAGAGATTTATGTGATATCTTAGAATCATAAACATGCTATGCAACCTCATTTTAATCTTGTCATTATAAGGTGATAACTTGGAATTATAAACATGATATGCAAATCCATTTCTTTATCTTTAAGATTTAAGGTGATGACTTGAAAATTAAACATGATGCAATAACTTGAAATATAAACATGGTGCAAGAAACTGGAGCGCGGTAGTCCGCATTGGACCAGGAGGAGAAGAAGAATCTTAGAAATTTGGAGCGGAACGCATTGGACCGGTGAAGGGAGAAGAGAATTATTATTACATCTTTTTAAGCTCCAATCTCAAGACTTCTTAAAGAATCAATTCTTTAACTCCAATAATCTTATTTCTTTGCTTGTGATACTTGGGCAAGTCTTTGAGCTCTAAGATCTTTAGGTGATGACATAAAAATAAACATGTCATGCGTTGATTCTTTTAGCCATTATAAAATAAAGTGAGAGCATAAAATAAATATGAGATGCATCCTCTTCATTATCTTTGAAGATTAAGTGACAACTTGAAACATAAACATGAAATGCAAGCTTGGAAATTTAAACATGAATATACAAGTTCATTTATTCATTCTTGAGAATTTAGTGATGATATAGAAAGTAAACATGGTTATGCAAGGCATAAACTTAAACATGGATGCAAGTTCATTTTATTTCTTTACTAGAGCTCCTCCAAGACTTTAGAGAAATATAAATTCAACCCAATATATCTTAGCAAGACAAAGTGAAAAATACATCTTTCAAGTTCTAAACTCAAGATCATAAAAACATCATAAAAATATTATTCTTTAAAGTTTTGCATCAAGTGGAACTTTCAAGCTTTAGAGGCCTAACTTGTGATGGATTCACAACCCACCCTCAAGGTCCTCATCATCAAGCCATCATCTTAGTCCCAACTAGGCCATATGGCTGAATTGTTCAAAGAAAAAGGAAGAAGAAAACCAAATGGAAAAACTAGAGAAAATCCATGAAATCATCATTTTGAACCAAGAACAACACTTAGCAAAGCATAGAAATAAACTTAAAAACAACTCCCTACCTAATTTGATTTGAAAGAAAGGAAGAGAACTTGGTTTCCTTGAGTGAAATGAAGCAAAATATCCTGAAAAGCTGAAGGGAGAATTTGGCTAAGAGAAAGAAAGAAAGAAAGCTTTTGGTGCTCCTAAGACTAGAATTTGTGTAAGTTATGAACTAAGCATCTAAACTATCTTCAAGCATGCCTATTTATAGAGATTTTGCAGCTCATAAATGGACAAAGGAAGGAAGGAAATCTGACAAAAAATTAGAGGAAAAAAAAATAAGGAAGAAAATCATTTTGTTTGGTGGCTTAAAACATGGAATCATGTTTCCATGTTTTCATGATTCTTTGTTTTCATTCTTGGATTTTTGTGTAATAATTTTCTGACTTATTACTCAATAATTTCAGCCATTACAGCCTTGTGGAAGAGGATTTTGTGTGTTCCATATATTATTTAGATGTAGGCAAGGTATTCATGCAATTTAGAGAATTTACGGTTAAGGGCTTAAGTGAATTACTAAGCAATTTGGGTGTTTTAAGCAATTTTAGGTTCTAATCAATCTAAATAAATAATTTTGACTCTAGATTAGTGATTAGAATTTAATAAGCTTTAATTTGAGCCTAATATTGCTTAGGTTTCATTAGACAAATCAAAAATCTCAAAAATTGCAAAACTGACAAAGAGAGGGGCAAAATTGTCATTTTACACGTAAGAAATTCAGGCTTGCGACTCTTGCAGGAATCGCTCATAACTTTTTTTTTTCTAATGTTATATTCCTCTATTGAGGATTGTTAGGTCTCGAATTTATATAAGAATTACCTAGGGTAATTCGGTAATTTCTAAATGACAGTAAAAGTCGGGTGTTACACTCATGATATTCACATATTCACATCGTTAAAGTATACCCACTCGGTCTCATTCTCATATCACACCTTCTATCTCATGGTGTCTTATGCTTTGGCCCTTAGGGTCTTAAACTTATGTCTTAATGATTCTAACTTTCATTATGGATCTTTATTACACCTAAGGGATCATCACCTATAATTTCCTCTAATGTTTATGCTTACTAACATAACCAAATAGCTCTACATCTTTTGGCAGAATTTTGTCATATGATTACGGGTCCTAGAATCCTTTTCAACCCTTTCTAAGTTCCGTCTTCGCTAAGGCTCTATAATCAACTCCTAAACCAGTTATGAGGGATTCCTACACATATCCACTAATTATAAACCATTTTTATTATGTCCAATTATGCTGGAACGGAATTTACAATTTGTGCATCTAAGTGTTCTGAATTTCCATTTTAAATCCATTTTAGTTACTTGTTCTTTTCTAACTTCCCTAAATCGTTCCTTACTTCACTCAAACATAATTTTACACATTTTAACACCATAAAACAGAATTTATATAGTGGCCAATTGCACATGGCAGAACCAAAAACATAAGCATCATATAATCACATAATCTCATGCTTTAAAAGCATATGAGTTACTAGTTTCTCTTGGAATCATTTTAGGAACTCAAAACTCTTTTAGAAACCAATTCCTCTCATTAAAATCATAAAAAAATAGGTAAGGTCAGTAGCTAAATTATTTAGCTCAAGGAATAGATTTAAAACATAAAACTTTGTACATAAGGTTCTTTAAATACACTAAGCTTAGAAAAATTCCAAGACATAGACTATGGGCACTTATGATTAGATGAACTCATCTCAAGTCTATCATCATCATCACAAGGCTGAAATGGCATCCTTGAAATGGCTCCATTTTCTAAAACTTTATGTGAGATACTTGGGCAAGTCTTTGAGCTCTAGGATATTTAAGTGATGACATAAACTTAAACATGCAATGCACTTATTTTTTTTTCTTCATTAGAAAATAAAGTGAGAGCATAAAATAAATATGAAATGCAACCTCATTATTATCTTTAAAGATTAAGTGATGACTTGAAATATAAACATGAAATGCAAGCTTGGAAATTTAAACATGATAATGCAAGTTCATTTAGTTATTCTTGAGAGCTTAGTGATGGCATCAAAATAAACATGTTATGCAAGGCATAAACATAAACATGAATGCAACTCATTTTATTTTAACTAGAGCTCTTATAAGACTTTAGAGGAACATTATAACCTTAACCCAATATGTATCTTAACAACATAAAGTGAGCTTTAGAGTTCTTAGCACCAAGTCTTCAAAGAAGCCTTTGATTTTGAACTTCATCATCAAGCTCAAAAAATGGACACAAAGCTCAACACTTTGTCTAAATAAACATACAAAGAACTAAGTCATATTCTTTATTTTATTGCTCATGGGTTTCAATCTAGAATAAAACTCTTAGAATTGCCGACCAACTTAAGGTTGGCAGGGTAAGCTTAGAGCTTTTGAAACCATAGGATTAATTTTCTTAACAAAACTTTTGTAATCTACTTAACATTTTTAACAAACTTTGTTCAAACAAAGGAAGAAGAAATCAAAATCTTAAAAGGGAAAAGGAAGAGGAAACCGAAAACATAAACAAGAAAAAGGAAAGAAACCAAAAGCATATATGGTCCAAGACCAAGTTTTTCAAGCTTTAGAGGTTTCTCACATGGCAACAACAAAGCCATTATCTTGAAACCCCATCATCAAGCCAAAGTTTCTCTCATGAAAAGGCCTCATGGCCGAAAAGGAAAAGGAAGAGAAAAAGAGTTTTGAACCAAGAGAAAACTAGAACTTTCTTAAAGAAAACAAGTAAAAACTTTGAAACAAAACCCCTACCTAAGGAAGTTTTTGAAAAGGATAAAAGAAAACTTGATTCTTGAAGAGTTGAGAAGACAAAATCTTCTCTTGAATGTGGATGTGTGTTCGGCCAAGAGGAGAAGTCAAGGAGGATGAATTTTCCTTGAGGTTGTAAGCTTGGAAATGGAAAGTTTGAGTGTTTAAGAGATGGTTTGAGGTGAGGGAGTGGTGGTTTATGGTTGTTTGTGGTGGTTTGTGGTGGTGGAAGGATTCTTTGAGGGAGGAAGAAGATGAGCAAGATTAAGGGAAATTTGAGAGAAAATGCAAGAAAGTGCAAGAAAACTAAACTTGGCAAATGATCTAAAGTGTAACCAAGTTATTCCAAGCTTGGTATTTATAGAAAATTAACACAATGGTGGCTGATTGGAGGAGGATGGCAGACGGTCTTCATGGCCAAAGGGAGAGGAAAATATCTCTTGATTGGTATGGTTGTGAGTATGGGAAAAGTATGGTGAGGTATGGCTTCAAATATGGTCCAAAGCATGGTCTTTGGAGTGAAGAAAAATCAACATGTGATGGAATCAGAGGGAGGAGTGTTCGGCCACTCCATGTGCAGCCAAGGGGAGGAATGATTTGTTCATGTAATTGTGGTTTAGTGATGTGTTTAAGTGTTTCTTTGATTAAGGTTTTGATTAGGAGTTGTAAGAAAGTGTTTAGGTGAGGTAATGACTAATTAAGGTTGTCAAGACTTGATTAGGAGAGTGATCATGCTAGATCAACAATTAAAATCATTCTTTTGGTCAAATGAGGTATGGGCACAATTCCTTAATTTAAGGAATTGGAGAGAGAAATACTATTCAAGATTCTATGACTAGGAATCTTGAATTAAAGAATGTAATTAGAATTTAACTAAGCAATCTTAGGTTATAATTAACCTTAATAAATCATTTTGACTCTAGATTAATTATTGAAATAAATTACTCTTCGATTAGAGCCTAATTGTAACATCCTAGCTTTTCTTTAGAAATTGATTGAGGAATGGTTAATAAAAATATTAAAATTCTGACAACGTAGTTATGATAGCACGACTCCATGAGTAGAAAAAAAAATTTGTGAATAGTATTTTGGGCCAAGGCCGTCGGTACACTCGAAACTTGAGATTTGGGACCCAGAAGTGCCTGAAGTTAGGAAAATATGAGGATTTGGTTAGAAATGTGTGGAAATGAAAACTTTATGCTTAGAATTAATTTTCGGGCAATATCGGTTTATCGGGTAAGGTGTTTACCTGTTCGATGAGATTTCGGTGTATGATTTTTAACACGAAAGATATTTCTATCAACACAAATAAGTGATATTTATCTAATTAAGACATGTGGAAGGCCAAGATTTAATCTTGGAATCGAAGATTTAATCTTAGCCATCCATTGTTGCTTTATGATATAAGTAATGATTACTTTTGTTAAATATCTTACATGCTTTATTATAAGAAGACTAGTCACCAATTTCTCTTCCAAAATCAAGAGAGATTTGGCCAGCCAAAGGAGAGAAAGACCAGCCACCATTGTTGCTCTCAAGAGCTAGTTCTTGAGTTCCAAGTTCAAAAACTCAAAGCTAGAGTTGTTGAAACATCAAAGGTTCTTCACAAAACTTGTTCTGCACCTCACTCTTTATCAATCTAACCGAACAAAAATTTTCATTCCTCATCAAAACCTTGTGTTGTACCTCACTCCTCACTTATCAGAGGGATTGGAGTTGAATTGGGAGCTTTGGAGGAGAAGGAAGCAAGCTTGGTTAGCCTCTAAGCCAATAAGCTAATAGATCACTCAAAGTAGGGTTTTTGCTGCCTATTCTTGTGCAATTTTTCTGATCTATTTTTGCATGAATAGTCTGAAATTTCTTATGGTAATGATGGATAATATGTTGATATTGATGTGTGAATTTTGGTGGTGGGTTTGGATGTTGTTAAAAGGGGTTTTTATCAAAGGAAATTGGAACTAGGCTGTTAGATTTCTAGTTGTTCTGAAGTAGTAATTATGCATGAATTTTCTGTATATTTCTGGGTAATTAGATGATCTGGAAAAATTATATGTTGTAGTGGACATCTTAAACTAACTACATGAATTTTCTTAGGTGTTAATTTTAAAGTTTGCCTCAAAAAAATTAAGAACCGAAATGTGTCTAATGCGTCTTGGATGTTGTAACAGAAGAAATAAATTTGTACGATTTTATTATCATAGTAATTGTAACGCCTCGATTTCCGCCTTAGAGTACAAATGACCGAAATGCCCCTGAGGTCATTTCTACCCGAAATTCGAGGACAGTTGCCCGCAACCCTCGAATGGGTCAACTCGATGTTTGAAGGGGATTATGCTGTTATGAATGATATCCAGGAGAAACCTCGTTCCAAACTTCCAAAATGACCAAAATACCCCGCTGTGTCTACTAAAAGATGCCGTTTGAGCCCTGAACTTTTCCAGGAAGTTTAGAATGATGTTTATGAGCAATGTTTGATGTTTAGTTGCCTGAAGGTCCCTGGAGTTTTAGTGCAAAATTACCATTTTGCCCCTAGAACAGTGTACAGTGCGCCTAATGAAGCAATCAGCGAACCTAAGCAATATTAGGCTCTAATCGAAGATTAATTTATTTCGATAATTAATCTAGAGTCAAAATGATTTATTAAGGTTAATTAGAACCTAAGATTGCTTAGATAAACTCTAATTGTATTCTTTAAATTCAAGATTTCTAGTCATGGAATCTTGAATAGTGTTTCTCTCTTTCCTTAAATTAAGGAATTGAGCCATACCTCATTTGACCAAAAGAATTATTTTAAATTACTAATCTAATAAGATCACCCTCCTAATCAAGTCTTGAACCACCTCAATTAACCATTTTCTCACCTAAACGCTTGCTTACAAACTCCTAATCAAAAAGCCTAATCATAGAAACACTTAAACACATCCTTAAACCACAATTACATGAACAAAAATCCCTTCCCCTTGGCTGATGAGGAGGCCGAAAATCTGTCCCCAAAATGGTGCCACATGTTGAGTTGTGATGCACTCCAAGCCCATGCTTTAGGCCATACCTTGCCCATGCTTCCAACCATGCTTGCCATGCCTAAGCCCATACCTTTGTAAGAGATATTTCCTCCCTCCTCCTCCTCCAAAAGGCCGCCTTCCCTCCCATTTCAGCCTCCATATTGCAAGTTTTCTATAAATACCAAGCCTTGAGAACTTGTTACACTTTGGATCATTTGCCAAGTTCAAGCTTTCTTGCAAATTCTCTCATTCCTCTCAAATTCCCTCAACTTGGCTGATTTCTTCCTCAAGACTCCAAAAGGATTTCCTTCTCCTTCCATCTAGAAAACAAAGCTTTCTTACATCTCTTCAAGACTTCTTAAGGTAGGGGTTAAGTTTTGATGATTTTTGTTTGTGTTCTTCAAGAAAGTTCTAGTTTTTCTCTTGGTTTCAAACTCCTTTTCCTTCCTTTCTTTCGGCCAAGAGGCCTTCTTACAAAAGAATGTGAGCTTGATGATGAGGTTTCAAGATAATGATTTGTTGTTGTCATGTGAGAAACCTCTAAAGCTTGAAACAACTTGGTCTTGGACCATACATGCTTGGATTTCCTTTCTTTTCTTGGCTTAAGTTTCGGTTTTTCCTCTTCCTCTTTCCTTTAAGGATTTTCAGTTTTTCTTCTATGGATTTGAACAAAGTTTGTAAAATATGTCTAGTAGATCACGAAAGTTTTGTTAAGAAAGTTAATCTCATGATTTCAAAGAGCTCTAGGCTTACCCTTGCCAACCTTAAAGTTGGTCGGCCGTTCTAGAATCCGCTAGATTGAAGCCTATGAGCAATAAAATAAAGAATATGACTTAGTTCTTGTAGTTTTGTTTAGACAAAGTGATGAACTTTGGGTCCATTTCCTTAAGCTTGATGGTGAGTTCAAACCTTAAGATTTCTCTTGAAGTCTAGGTGCTAAGAACTCTAAAGCTTGCCTTATGATGCATAATGGGTTGAGGTTTATGTTCCTCTAAAAGTCTTGCAAGAGCTCTAGCTAAGACAAAAACAAGATGCATTCATGTTTAAATTTATGTCTTGCATCTCATGTTTATTTTGATGTTATCACTAATTTCACAAGAGTAAATGAATGAACTTGCATTACCATATTTAAATTCCCAAGCTTGCATTTCATGTTTATATTTCAAGTCATCACTTAATCCTTAAAGATAATAATGAAGTTGCATCTCATATTTATTTTATGCTCTCACTTTACTTTCTAATGAAGAGTAAAATAAAGTGCATGGCATGTTTAAGATTTTGTCATCACCTAAACACTCTAGAGCTCAAAGACTTGCCCTAAGTATCCTAAAAAGGAAACTCCATTCAAAAAGAAATGGATGAGTTTTGGTATGAACCAACAATGGTTTGATTTTGTAAAATACATGAATGATTTTCAAGGAAATGTTGGAAAACTGTTTTATGAGGTCTCAAGAGGTTTAAAATAGTTTGGAATGTGTCAAAATCATGTTTTCTCAATTTTCAAGGTTCTGGTAATCGATTACCACCAATGTAATCGATTACCAGAAGGGTTTGAAGGACTTTTGGTTTTGGTAATCGATTACCAGAGGTAGTGTAATCGATTACTACGGCTTTTCATGCCCAGAACCTCTTGGAAACCTGGAATCGATTACTTTATAATGTAATCGATTACCAAATGTTCTTTACTCTTCAAAAAGATTTAACCCAGTAATCGATTACGTCGTATGTAATCGATTACCTATTCTTTACTTTTCGAAAAGATTTAACCTACGTAATCGATTACCATTATGTGTAATCGATTTGTTTTTGAAAACCCAGAATGAATTAGCTCTGGTAATCGATTACTAGGAACATGTAATCGATTACCAGAACACCTTTTGTTTCCAGAAACATTCCAAGAGAAAACTAGCAACTTATATGCATTTCAACCCAAGAGATTATGTGATCTTATGGGTTCATGATTTGGTTCTATGTTTGGCTACTGTATAAATGCTGTTCTAAGGTGTTAAATGTGTAAAATTATGTTGAGTGAAGCAAGGATCGATTTAGAGAAGCTAGTAAAGAATAAGTAACTAAAAAGGGACTTGAGATGAGAATTCTAGAACACCTTAATACAAAGAAGTGCAAATCTGTTCTAGAATGGTTAATTCAGGGATAAATGATTCATAATTAGTAAGACATGTACAAGATCCCTTCATAAATGATTAGGTGCTAATTTCTAAGTATAAGATGATGATAAGAGATCTAAGTGGTTTATAACTTAGAGAACATGCCTAGGAATCCCTCATAATTGATCTAAGAATTAATTATGGAGTCTTAGGCGAAGATGGATCTTAAAAGGGTCGCGAATGGAGATTTTAGAGCCCCTTAAGCAAACGATATATATATTTCTGCCCTTTTATGTTGAGTGCTGAGTGGAATCTTGGTGAGTTCAAATTTTAGAGGAAAAGTTTAAGTGCCAACCCCTTGAGGGTAATAATAATGCAAATACAAGTTTAAAGCCCGAAAGGGGCAAAGCATAAGATACTGAGATAGGTGGACGAGAGAGTATGATTATGATGATGAACCTCGTGCACACGTATGATGATGTGATTATGTTAGTTCCTTGAGCATGAAACTTTATATGCATAATTTGATGAATTGTTGTGTTTGAAATGCATAATGTTTCAAAGATATGAATGAAATTGAGAAATATGCTCATGTGAACTAGAAAGTTGTGGCAATGAGAAAGTTCCATGAAAATGATGCATGTGACTGAAATTATGTGGCATGACTCAAATTTGAGGAAATTCTGAGAGTAGCGTTATGCCGCGAATTTCCGTCAAATTTGAGGGACAAAAAGAAAGTTTTTGAGAAATATGAAGTTTAAAAGTTATATGCGAGACGCATTTCTCCTGCTCGTGAGGAGAAAGTAAACCCGTGGGGGTATGGACGTCGAGCCATACCGAAGCGGACAAAGTCGCTGGGCTTAACCAGTCGATGCGTTTCGAAGAAGGAGAAAGTCCCATGATGGGTGATCCTTAGGCCCCTACCCGTACTCTGGGAGTCGGGATTATGATATTTATGATTCGCTTATCAAGAGGATAAGTAAGAACTAGTGACGACTAGTTAAGGTATGAGCTCATAGCCTAGTTTAAAGGGTGCGGTTACTATATTATTGGTGACACAAGTATGAGAAAAGGAAAGATGATCAAAGAAAAGTTTCATGCCACACAATGTTGTTTGAATTATTGTTTGATTTACCTAAAGTGCTACCATGCATCCATGAAACATTATGTTGCATACATGCATTAAGAATCATTATAAAAGACATGGACCTTGGACAACGACCTTTGTGAAAACCTCATAATGAACCTATGCATGCTCAACATTTTCATAATAAACCCAAGGTTCCTGGGACGTAAACGATGGCACTAGGATAGAGGACTTCCCTACTGAGATTCTTTAGTAAGAATTCTCACCCTCTCTCGTTTCTTTCCGTTACGTCTTCAGATATCGATGGCGTCGTTCGTGATTTTCATTGACCCGCCTACATGGGAGGTGCACTATGACCCGAGCATCAGTCCTACCACTTCAAGGGTCATTGCGAGGTGCGCGTTTTGCATATGTGGACGCCCTTTGCTTCCCGTCTCCAGCTATCACTTCGATCCGACTTCACCCTTTGGCGACGACCTGACTCTTTGAGAGGACACGACCCGAGATGAGAGACCCGGCCCAACCTTCCTCGTCCGAGGTACCCTTATATCCCGAGTATGTTCCCCGTACTCGATCAGGCTGATCCTCGGAGGGATCTTCCCTTCGTTCCCTATGGGTCACGGAGGAGGTAGTGAGGACACGGTCACCCAGCCGAGGCATGCGAGGCGCGTTCGAGCCAGAGGCGACCACGACGCGGAGGCCACGCTGTCCCTCGATTCCCATGCCTAGATCTCCGCTTCGTTGGGCTACATCGAGGAGCTTCGTCAGTCGCGGGCTACATCTCCCCACCGAGGACGGCGTCACCAGGAGGCTTGGAGTGGGAGGGTAGTGATAGTTGGGTGTTTATCTTTTGGGATTATTACCATGTATTTGTCTTTATGTTTCCCATTGTACTTGCAAGCTCTCCCACTAGTGCGGGTAAGACTTTATGTTTCTGTTATATTTCTGTTGTGATGTACTAAACTATATTATCTAAAGTAATGAGGAATGATGTTTATGATGGATGTGTTCTTTAATGTTTATATTCTGTATGTTTTATTTATTCTTCCGCTTCACGTTGTTTATGTTACGCGCAAAGGCTCGCACTTTGGTTTATATAAATCATTTCAAAAAAAAATTTACCCGTATTTTCCGCTAAGTATTTTATAAATGAATTTAAAGAAAAGTAATAACTAATAATTAGTCTTGATACGTCCTAGGCGTATTGAGGTTAAATATTAGGGTGTTACATTATGGTATAAGAGGTTTCATTCTCATAGCTTAGGATTGGACTGACCATGCTTTAGAAGCATGTTACGTTAGTATGTCATGTGTAGTGCTTAGCTATTAGAGATAAGCTATAGGGTAGGCATTCATGACCTTGTCTGCTTGTCTATGCCATGGTAACTAGCTCATTCAGTTTGAATGTTGAGCCTGATCACCTCGGTATTTGTTGACTTGTGTGCTTAGGGACCAATGGCACCCCGAGAGAATAGGAACGCAAACGCCGCCGTGAACGAGGAGATGAGACTGAGCGCCCACGCGAAATGGCTAGGGCGATGGAACGCATGTTCGACCGCATGAATCAACCAAGGGACGCGCTCAAGGTCCCCCTGCGCGAAGCGTGGAACAAGCCCGTTTTGGGGAGTTCCGCAAGGCTAATCCCCCAACCTTTCGTGGAGCTCTGAACCCCGACAAGGCTGATGAGTGGATCAAGAACATGGAAAAGATCTACTCTGTGGTTACCCGTCGGAGGAGAAAGTCACCTTTGCTGCTACATGATGGAAGCCGACGCTGAGTTTTGGTGGACCGGCACCGAAGGCTGCTAGAAGCTACGGCGCAGCCATCAATTGGGAGCGTTAAGACGTACTTCTATGAGAAGTATTTCCCGAAATCCGTGAAGAACGCCAAGGACATTGAGTTCATGCAGTTGGTCCAAGGTGGAATGTCTCGCCCAGGACACGGCAAAATTTGAAGAGTTGATCAAGTTCTCACGAGTTTTCCAAGGGAACCCGATGAGGTATGGAAGTGTGTTAAGTTCGAGGCCGTCTAAGGGCCGAACTTAACTTTGCTGTGGCACACATGGAGATTAGGGACTTCCCGACCCTAGTCAACAAGTGCCGAATCATCGAAGAAGGGCACAAGAAGATGAGTGCCGCAAGGGTGGATCGTCCCGTGGGTTGGGACCTCAAGCCCCGAAGTTCAAGCCATCAAATCAGACTCAAATGAGGAACCACTACCATCCCTACCAATCCAATCAGTTCAAGCAACAACAACAACATCATCAACCACAACAACAAAGAGGACCCAACAATCAACCATCTCGGCAACACCCAAGGCCGCCGTTCAACCCAACGGCCGCGAAACCGCAACCATCAACAAGGCGGAATGGGCGGTCCTCGCAATAACAACAACAACAATCAACAAGGAGGGCCCAATGGGAACAAGAACAAGGCACCCCAAGGAGCCCCTCCCTTCCCCGACCGCACAAGCTGGAGTGCCCGCCTGGAAAGAATCATGGCAACCGTCCCGCGGAGCCGGGCAAGGAGTGTGTTTCAGATGTGGCAAGCTCGGCCACTATGCGAAGGACTGCAAAGTAATGGAGGGTCGTCAAGTCAGGAATCCCCGACCGCAACACCAAGGACGAGTCTTTACCCTCAACGCAGAGGCACATGGATCCAACGACCTCATCGAAGGTAAGTGCGAACTAAATGGTAGAACCTTAATGTGCTATATGACTCTGGTGCTACTCATTCTTTTATCTCACATGCTAGTGTCGAGTCTCTAAATTTGCAAGTTTCTAAGCTTCCTTTTGATCTCGTTGTTTCTACCCTACCAACCGTCCTGTACATACATGTAACTGTTGTCTAAATTGCCATCTTACCATTGAAAATAGATCTTTTGTCATAGATTTAATTTGTTTACCCTTGAAAGACATAGGCGTAATCCTTGGCATGGATTGGCTTCACGCTAACCATGTGTTGTTAGACTGTCATACCAAATCTGTTATTTTCGTCATCCCCTAGCAAGACTAGTCAAACCTTGAAACTTTATGTGAATGTCGTAGATGTCTTCTGGAGTGGGAGAAAACTAAGGGATATGTCCTTCTAGCCGCTAGCGAGGTAGACTTTGAGCAGAACATAGATGACATTCCTGTGGTAAGTACCCCGAGGTATTTCCGGATGAGATACCCAGTTCCTCCCGAGAGAGAGGTGGAGTTCTCCATCGAGTTGGTACCGAACGGGACCTATCTCGATAGCCCCGTATAGGATGTCACCCTTGGAGTTGAAGGAATTGAAAACCCAGTTGGAAGAGTTGTTAGAAAGAGTTTTATCAGACCTAGTGCCTCACCTGGGAGCCCGGTTTTGTTTGTTAAGAAAAAGGATGGGAGCATGAGATTATGTATAGATTATAGGCAATTGAATCGTGTGACGGTGAAGAATAAATACCCTTTGCCTAGGATTGATGATCTTATGGACCAGTTGAAAGGAGCGGTGGTATTCTCCAAGATTGATTTGAGGTCGGATACCACCAAATTCGAGTAAGAGATGAGGATATACCTAAAACCGCTTTTAGGACACGGTACGGACACTTTGAGTTCGCCGTGATGTCCTTTGGACTGACAAATGCACCCGCCGTGTTTATGGACTATATGAATAGGATCTTTAGACCCTATTTAGATAAGTTCGTGGTTGTTTTCATAGATGACATACTCATCTATTCAAAGACTCACGAGGAGCATGAAGGTCACCTGAAGTTGGTTTTAGAGGTGTTGAAAGAGAAGAAGTTGTATGCTAAGCTCTCTAAGTGTGAATTCTGGTTGGAGGAAGTGAAGTTTTTGGGACATGTAGTATCAAAAGGGGTATAGCGTTGACCCTAGTAAGATAGAAGCTGTAATGAATTGGGATAGACCGACCACGTATCGGAAATACGGAGCTTTTGGGTTTAGCAGGCTATTACCGTAGGTTTATCAAAGGTTTTTCCAGATTGCTCTTCCCTAACCAAGCTAACTAGGAAGAACACCCCGTTTTCATGGAATCCCGATTGTGAAAAGAGCTTCCTAGAGTTAAAGGAAAGGTTGACCTCGACCCCAGTTTTGGTTTTGCCCGACCCCAATGTACCCTTCGAGGTATATTGTGATGCTTGGGAAAAGGTTTAGGATGTGTATTGATGCAAAATAGGCAAGTGGTAGCCTATGCGTCTAGACAACTCAAGCCTCATGAGGTTAATTACCCTACCCATGACCTAGAGTTAGCCGCCATAGTGTTTGCCTTGAAAATATGGAGGCATCACTTGTACGGAGTAAGGTTTGAAGTTTTCTCCGATCATAAGAGTCTTAAGCATCTCTTTGATCAAAAAGAGCTAAACATGAGGCAAAGAAGGTGGATGGAGTTTCTAAAGGACTATGATTTCGGCCTAAGTTACCACCCGGCAAAGCCAATGTGGTTGCCGATGCCTTGAGTCGAAAATCATTACGCTTATCCCACATGATGGTCAAGGAAGTTGAGCTCATAGAGAAGTTTAGGGACATGAATTTGGGGATGTCAATAACAGAAAAGAGTGTAAAGATGTGTCATCTTACAGGAACAAGTGGGTTTAAACAAAGGGTGATGATGGCACAAGTAGAAAATGAGGAGTTTAGGGAGACTCTAGAGGCGGTTAAGGCTGGAAAGCTTAAGGGTTTTGAGCAAGGGGCAGATGGATTGTGGAGGTTTGAAGGGCGGATGTGTGTACGCAAGATGGTGACCTCCGAGAGAGTATCTTGGAGGAGGCCCATAAAAGCCACTTCACCATCCATCCTGGTGCCACCAAGATGTATCAGGATTTAAAGAAGATGTTTTGGTGGCCCGGATTGAAAAGGGACGTAGTAGCCTGGGTTAGTAAGTGCTTGGTCTGTCAAAAGGTGAAGATTGAGCACCAGAAGCCTTCAGGAATGTTGCAACCTTTGCCTATCCCCGAATGGAAGTGGGATATATATCTATGGATTTTGTGACCAGCCTACCCCGAACCCAAGCCCCATGACGCTATATGGGTAATAGTGGACAGGTTAACCAAGTCGGCCCATTTCCTACCCATCAAGTTAACCTTTTCCCTAGATAAGTTGGCCCAGTTGTACATCCAAGAGATAGTAAGGTTACACGGAGTTCCATCGACGATAATTTCGGACAGAGATCCGCGATTTACGTCGCGTTTTTGGAAGCCTTTCAAAAGGCGTTTGGTTCTAAGTTGTGCTTAAGCACGGCTTACCACCCCCAAACAAATGGACAATCGGAAAGAACTATCCAAACATTGGAGGATATGCTAAGGGCATGTGTTTTGGATAGAAAGGGAGTTGGGATAAGTACCTTGCTCATTCAGTTCGCGTATAACAACAGTTATCATGCGAGTATCGATATGGCACCGTACGAGGCCTTGTATGGAAGGAAGTGTCAGTCGCCTTTGTGCTGGCATGATCTCGGAGAACAAAGCATTTTGGGACCGGATGTAGTGAGGGAAACCACAGAGCAAATAAAAATGATCAAGGATAGAATCTTGACTGCTCAAAGCCGACAAAAGAGCTATGCGGACAAGCGGCGAAAGCCGTTAGAATTCCAAGAAGGTGAGCATGTTTTCTTGAGAATAACTCCCACTACAGGAATAGGTAGAGCCATGAAAATCAAGAAATTGAGTCCCATTTCTCGAACCTTTGAAATCCTTCAGAAGTTCGGAGACCGCAAAATAGCCCTACCTCCAAATCTTCAATCTTCATGACGTCTTTCACGTCTCCAGCTAGAATATCAATCCGACCCTAGCCATGTGTTAGAGCCAGAGCATGTACAGTTGAGGGAGGACTAACTTTCACCTCCACCAACGAGGATCGTGGACCGTGTGAAGCAGTTGAGGAGTAAGTCCGTTCCTTTGGTGAAAGTCGCGTGGGGACGAGACAAGACGGAGGAGTACACATGGGAGTTGGAATCGAGATGCGGATGAAGTATCCCAGCTTTTCAGGTAACGAATTTCGAGGACGAAATTCTTTTTAAGGAGGGGAGTAATGTAACGCCCGAATTTCCGCGTTAGAGTACAAATGACCGAAATGCCCCTGAGGTCATTCTACCCGAAATTCGAGGCAGTTGCCCCAACCCTCGAATGGGTCAACTCGATGTTTGAAGGGGATTATGCTGTTATGAATGATATCCAGGAGGAAACCTCGTTTCTCAAACTTCCGCTCAAAATGACCAAAATACCCCTGCTGTGTACACGGGTAAAAGATGCCGTTTGAGCCCGAAACTTTTCCAGGAAGTTTAGAATGATGTTTATGAGCAATGTTTGATGTTTAGTTTGCCCGAAGGTCCCTGGAGTTTTAGTGCAAAATTACCATTTTGCCCCTAGAACAGTGTACAGTGCGCCTAATGAAGCAATTAAGAACCTAAGCAATATTAGGCTCTAATCGAAGATTAATTTATTTCGATAATTAATCTAGAGTCAAAATGATTTATTAAGGTTAATTAGAACCTAAGATTGCTTAGATAAACTCTAATTGTATTCTTTAAATTCAAGATTTCTAGTCATGGAATCTTGAATAGTGTTTTCTCTCTCTCTTTCCTTAAATTAAGGAATTGAGCCATACCTCATTTGACCAAAAGAATTATTTTAAATTACTAATCTAATAAGATCACCCTCCTAATCAAGTCTTGAACCACCTCAATTAACCATTTTCTCACCTAAACGCTTGCTTACAAACTCCTAATCAAAAAGCCTAATCATAGAAACACTTAAACACATCCTTAAACCACAATTACATGAACAAAAATCCCTTCCCCTTGGCTGATGAGGAGGCCGAAAATCTGTCCCCAAAATGGTGCCACATGTTGAGTTGTGATGCACTCCAAGCCCATGCTTTAGGCCATACCTTGCCCATGCTTCCAACCATGCTTGCCATGCCTAAGCCCATGCCTTTGTAAGAGATATTTCCTCCCTCCTCCTCCTCCAAAAGGCCGGTTCCCCTCCCATTTCAGCCTCCATATTGCAAGTTTTCTATAAATACCAAGCCTTGAGAACTTGTCACACTTTGGATCATTTGCCAAGTTCAAGCTTCTTGCAAATTCTCTCATTCCTCTCAAATTCCCTCAACTTGGCTGATTTCTTCCTCAAGACTCCAAAAGGATTTCCTTCTCCTTCCATCTAGAAAACAAAGCTTTCTTACATCTCTTCAAGACTTCTTAAGGTAGGGGTTAAGTTTTGATGATTTTTGTTTGTGTTCTTCAAGAAAGTTCTAGTTTTTCTCTTGGTTTCAAACTCCTTTTCCTTCCTCTTTCTTTTTCGGCCAAGAGGCCTTCTTACAAAAAGAATGTGAGCTTGATGATGAGGTTTCAAGATAATGATTTGTTGTTGTCATGTGAGAAACCTCTAAAGCTTGAAACAACTTGGTCTTGGACCATACATGCTTGGATTTCCTTTCTTTTCTTGGCTTAAGTTTTGGTTTTTCCTCTTCCTCTTTCCTTTAAGGATTTTCAGTTTTTCTTCTATGGATTTGAACAAAGTTTGTAAAATATGTCTAGTAGATCACGAAAGTTTTGTTAAGAAAGTTAATCTCATGATTTCAAAGAGCTCTAGGCTTACCCTTGCCAACCTTAAAGTTGGTCGGCCGTTCTAGAATCGCGCTAGATTGAAGCCTATGAGCAATAAAATAAAGAATATGACTTAGTTCTTGTAGTTTTGTTTAGACAAAGTGATGAACTTTGGGTCCATTTCCTTAAGCTTGATGGTGAGTTCAAACCTTAAGATTTCTCTTGAAGTCTAGGTGCTAAGAACTCTAAAGCTTGCCTTATGATGCATAATGGGTTGAGGTTTATGTTCCTCTAAAAGTCTTGCAAGAGCTCTAGCTAAGACAAAAACAAGATGCATTCATGTTTAAATTTATGTCTTGCATCTCATGTTTATTTTGATGTTATCACTAATTTCACAAGAGTAAATGAATGAACTTGCATTACCATATTTAAATTCCCAAGCTTGCATTTCATGTTTATATTTCAAGTCATCACTTAATCCTTAAAGATAATAATGAAGTTGCATCTCATATTTATTTTATGCTCTCACTTTACTTTCTAATGAAGAGTAAAATAAAGTGCATGGCATGTTTAAGATTTTGTCATCACCTAAACACTCTAGAGCTCAAAGACTTGCCCTAAGTATCCTAAAGGAAACTCCATTCAAAAAGAAATGGATGAGTTTTGGTATGAACCAACAATGGTTTGATTTTGTAAAATACATGAATGATTTTCAAGGAAATGTTGGAAAACTGTTTTATGAGGTCTCAAGAGGTTTAAAATAGTTTGGAATGTGTCAAAATCATGTTTTCTCAATTTTCAAGGTTCTGGTAATCGATTACCACCAATGTAATCGATTACCAGAAGGTTTTGAAGGACTTTTGGTTCTGGTAATCGATTACCAGAGGTAGTGTAATCGATTACTACGGCTTTTCATGCCCAGAACCTCTTCTAAACCCTGGAATCGATTACTTTATAATGTAATCGATTACCAAATGTTCTTTACTTTCCAAGAATATTTAACCTAAGTAATCGATTACCGTCGTATGTAATCGATTACCTATGTTCTTACTTTTTGAAAGATTTAACCTACGTAATCGATTACCATTATGTGTAATCGATTCCCCGTTGTTTGAAAACCCAGAATGAATTGAGCTCTGGTAATCGATTACTAGGAACATGTAATCGATTACCAGAACACCTTTTGTTTCCAGAACATTCCAAGAGAAAACTAGCAACTTATATGCATTTCAACCCAAGAGATTATGTGATCTTATGGGTTCATGATTTCGGTTCTATGTTTGGCTACTGGATAAATGCTGTTCTAAGGTGTTAAATGTGTAAAATTATGTTGAGTGAAGCAAGGATCGATTTAGAGAAGCTAGTAAAGAATAAGTAACTAAAAGGGACTTGAGATGAGAATTCTAGAACACCTTAATACAAAGAAGTGCAAATCTGTTCTAGAATGGTTAATTCAGGGATAAATGATTCATAATTAGTAAGACATGTACAAGATCCCTTCATAAATGATTAGGTGCTAATTTCTAAGTATAAGATGATGATAAGAGATCTAAGTGGTTTATAACTTAGAGAACATGCCTAGGAATCCCTCATAATTGATCTAAGAATTAATTATGGAGTCTTAGGCGAAGATGGATCTTAAAAGGGTCGCGAATGGAGATTTTAGAGCCCTTAAGCAAACGATATATATTTCTCCTTTTATGTTGAGTGCTGAGTGGAATCTTGGTGAGTTCAAATTTTAGAGGAAAAGTTTAAGTGCCAACCCCTTGAGGGTAATAATAATGCAAATACAAGTTTAAAGCCCGAAAGGGGCAAAGCATAAGATACTTGAGATAGGTGGACGAGAGAGTATGATTATGATGATGAACCTCGTGCACACGTATGATGATGTGATTATGTTAGTTCCTTGAGCATGAAACTTTATATGCATAATTTGATGAATTGTTGTGTTTGAAATGCATAATGTTTCAAAGATATGAATGAAATTGAGAAATATGCTCATGTGAACTAGAAAGTTGTGGCAATGAGAAAGTTCCATGAAAATGATGCATGTGACTGAAATTATGTGGCATGACTCAAATTTGAGGAAATTCGGAGAGTAGCGTTATGCCGCGAATTTCCGTCAAATTTGAGGGACAAAAAGAAAGTTTTTGAGAAATATGAAGTTTAAAAGTTATATGCCGAGACGCATTTCTCCTGCTTGAGGAGAAAGTAAACCCGTGGGGGTATGGACGTCGAGCCATACCGAGCGGACAAAGTCGCGGCTTAACCCAGTCGATGCGTTTCGAAGAAGGAGAAAGTCCCATGATGGGTGATCCTTAGGCCCCCTACCCGTACTCTGGGAGTCGGGATTATGATATTTATGATTCGCTTATCAAGAGGATAAGTAAGAACTAGTGACGACTAGTTAAGGTATGAGCTCATAGCCTAGTTTAAGGGGTGCGGTTACTATATTATTGGTGACACAAGTATGAGAAAAGGAAAGATGTTCAAAGAAAAGTTTCATGCCACACAATGTTGTTTGAATTATTGTTTGATTTACCTAAAGTGCTACCATGCATCCATGAAACATTATGTTGCATACATGCATTAAGAATCATTATAAAAGACATGGACCTTGGACAACGACCTTTGTGAAAACCTCATAATGAACCTATGCATGCTCAACATTTTCATAATAAACCCAAGGTTCCTGGGACGTAAACGATGGCACTAGGATAGAGGACTTCCCTATGAGATTCTTTAGTAAGAATTCTCACCCTCTCGTTTCTTTCCGTTACGTCTTCAGATATCGATGGCGTCGTTCGTGATTTTCATTGACCCGCCTACATGGGAGGTGCACTATGACCCCGAGCATCAGTCCTACCACTTCAAGGGTCATTGCGAGGTGCGCGTTTTGCATATGTGGGACGCCCTTTTGCTTCCCCGTCTCCAGCTATCACTTCGATCCGACTTCACCCTTTGGCGACGACTCTATCTTTGAGAGGACACGACCCGAGATGAGGAGACCGTCGTGCCCAACCTTCCTCGTCGAGGTACGCGGATATCCGAGTATGTTCCCCGTACTCGATCAGGCTGATCCTTCGGAGGGATCTTTCCCTTCGTTCCTATGGGTCACGGAGGAGGTAGTGAGGACACGGTCACCAGCCGAGGCATGCGAGGCGCGTCGACAGCCGAGAGGCGACCACGACGCGGAGGCCACGCTGCCCTCGATTCCCATGCCTAGATCTCCGCTTCGTTGGGCTACATCCGAGGAGCTTCGTCAGTCGGGCTACATCTCCCCAACCGAGGACCGGCGTCACCAGGAGGCTTGGAGTGGGAGGGTAGTGATAGTTGGGTGTTTATCTTTTGGGATTATTACCATGTATTTGTCTTTATGTTTCCCATTGTACTGCAAGCTCTGCCCACTAGTGCGGGTAAGACTTTATGTTTCTGTTATATTTCGTTGTGATGTACTAAACTATATTATCTAAAGTAATGAGGAATGATGTTTATGATGGATGTGTTCTTTAATGTTTATATTCTGTATGTTTTATTTATTCTTCCGCTTCACGTTGTTTATGTTACGCGCAAAGGCTCGCACTTTGGTTTATATAAATCATTTCAAAAAAAAAATTTACCGTATTTTCCGCTAAGTATTTTATAAATGAATTTAAAGAAAGTAATAACTAATAATTAGTCTTGATACGTCCTAGGCGTATTGAGGTTAAATATTAGGGTGTTACAATTGATTCAGATAGCTCATGAAATTTTTACACAAAGTAATAACATATTGAAGTGTCACTTAAATCTTTGAATTGGTTCCATTAATTTGTAGGGTTAAACGTTTGAACTAAATTGGCCTTGTAATTGGTAACCCGACCACCAAATTTTTATATTTTACTGAAGTAATTATAAAACTATGATTGTCCTCAAATTTTTACAGGTTATTCTAGACATATTGAAGGATCATATATAATTTTTGTGACTCTGGGATGGCTATTTGAATACACCAATTAAAATATTCTAACCTAGAAGAGAAATTCTGCCAAGGTGCTAACTAAAATGGCTGGAATTTCACTGATAGTATGATATCTATTCCAAGTCTATGGCATATGAATGCACACTAATTC
>JAMLFY010000006.1:31942426-32021781 GCA_030441495.1 Dalbergia oliveri | reverse complement strand
ATGCAAGGCATAAACATAAACATGTGTGGAACTCATTTTATCTTAGCTAGAACTCTTACAGACTTTAAAGGAACAATCACAACCTTAACCCAATATGCATCTTAACAAACATAAAGTGAGCTTTAAAGTCCTTAGCACCAAGACTTAGAAAGAAGTCTTTGGTTTTGAACTTCATCATTAGAGCTCAAAATTCAGACACAAATCTCAACACTTTGTTTAAACAAAATACAAGAACTAAGTCATATTTTTTATTTTATTTGCTCATGGGCTTCAATGATAAAACTCTTGCGGCCAAGGCTGACTAACTTTAAGGTTGGTAAAGGGTAAGCTTAGAGCTCTTTGAAAACATGTGATAAATTTTCTTAACAAAACTTTTGTGATCTACTTAACAATTTTAGCAAACTTTGTTCAAATGAAGGAAAAGGAAACCGAAATCTTTAAAGGAAAAGGGAAAGGAAACCGAAATCATTCAAGAGAAAGGAAAAAACTGAAAATATAAACAAGAAAAAGAAGAAAACACAAGCATGTATGGTCCAAGACCAAGTTGTTTCAAGCTTTAGAGGTTTCTCACATGACAACAATAAGTCATTATCTTGAAACCTCATCATCAAGCTAAAGTTCTTCCCATAAAAGGCCCCATGGCCAAAAAGAAAAAGGAAGAGAAAAAGAGTTTTGAACCAAAGAAAACTAGAACATTTCTTGAAGAAAACAAGTAAAAACTTGAAAACAAAACCCCTACCTAAGGAAGTCTTTGAATGAAGGAAAGCTTGAGTTTGGAGGAACTGAAAGACAAAATCTTCTCTTGAGTGTGGTTGTGTGTTCGGCCAGAGAGGAAACTCAAGGGAGATGATTTTTCCTTGAGTTTCTAAGCTTGGAAATGGAAAGTTTGAGTGTTTAAGAGATAGTTTGAGGTGAGGGAGTGGTGGTTTATGGTTGTTTGTGGTGGTTGGAAAGGTCTTTTAAAGAAGAAGATGAGCAAGATGAAGAGCAATTTGAGAGAAAGGAGAGGAAGTGCAAGAAAACTAAACTTGACAAATGATCTAAAGTGTAACAAGTTCTTCCATGCTTGGTATTTATAGAAAATTTTGTACAATGGTGGCTACCAAGGGGGAGAAGGCCGACGACCTTGCTTGGTCTTTGGGGGAGGAAAATATCTCTTACAAGGTATGGCTTTGAGTATGGGTTCAAGCATGGTTAAGTATGGGCACAAGTATGGGGGCAAAACATGGTCTTTGAATGAAGAAAAATCAACATGTGATGGAAATTGGGGGAGGAGTGTTTCAGAACCACTCCATGTGCGGCCAAGGAGGATTAATTTGTTCATGTAATTGTGTTTTATTGGTGTGTTTAGGTGTTTGTTTGATTAAGGTTTTGGTTAGGAGTTGTAAGAAAATGTTTAGGTGAGGTAATTGGCTAATTAAGATTGTCAAGACTTGATTAGGAGGGTAACCTTGCTAGATTAACAATTTAAAATCATCCTTGGTCAAATGAGGTATGGCACAATTCCTTAATTTAAGGAATTGGAAGAGAAATACTATTCAAGATTCCATGACTAGTAATCTTGAATTAAAGAATGCAATTAGAGTTTAACTAAGCAATCTTAGGTTCTAATTAACCTTAATAAATTATTTTGACTCTAGATTAATTATCGAAATTAATTAATCTTCGATTAGAGCCTAATATTGCTTAATTTTGCTTAATTGCGTCATTAGGCTTCCTGTACACTGTTCTCAGGGATAAAATGGTAATTTTGCACTAAAACTCTCGGAGATCCCAGGGCTCAACTAGACATCAAATACCACTTAAAAACATCATTCCAAACTTCCTGGAAAATTCGGGCTCAAACGACACCTTTTACCCATGTAGAACACAGGCAATGGTATTTTGGTCATTTTGAGCCGAAAGTTTCAAATAAGATTTTCACCTCGGATATCAAACATAACAAATATAATCCCCTTCAAACATTGAGTTGACCCATTTGAGGATTGCGGTAAAGTGTCCTCGATTAAAGATAAAAATTGACCTCGGGGCATTTTGGTCATTTGTACTCAAATAGCAGAAATCGAGGCGTTACATGACCAACGTTGCCCTGGCAATCCATCCGCTCAAACATCATCTACATAGCCTTTCCTATGTCCTAGAGGGCCTCTCCATCTCCTCATTCCTCTAAGCTGGAGCTTCAAGGTCCTTTCCTATTTCGTCGCACATATTAGTTCCTAAGCACATAAATAGTAACACCGAGGTGATCAGGCTAAATACTTCATGTAAAGTGAGCTAGTTACCATGGTACACACGCACATACAGGGGTCATGCATTGCTATCCTATAGCTTATTCTATCAATAAAGCACTACACATGACATAACTATTGCATCATGCTTAAAGCACAGTTAGTCCAATTCTTAGGCTCGTGAGAACCAAACCTTCTAATACAAAAAAATGTAACACCCTAATATTTAACCCAATATGCCTAGGACATATTTAGTTAATTATTAGTTATTACTCTTTTGTTCCAGTTCTTACTTTAACTTTTGAAAATACTTTAATGAAATACAGGTGAAATTTTTTGAAACTTTAAAACAAAACATGAGTCATGCATGCGTAAGATACAACATTGGAAATGTGCGTAAAAGGAAAAGGGTAAAGACGATACGAACATACAAAACATTACACGATAACACATGGGCATAAGAAATTCACCACACATATATATAAGGAGATCATCATTCCACTTTACATACAGAAATACATACAAGAGTCATATCATGCCCACCAACATAGGTTGGGCTAAAAACATATAGTAATCCATAATATCCATGAACCAAAGAAAAGCTAGATAAAAGACCTCTCCCCATTACTCCTACTAGGGTGTGCCTAAGGTAGATAACCTTTAATGATAAAAAAGCAAAAGAAGGCTATCCTATCTACTACACATGCATGGGCACTCCAGAGATTCTAACGGGTCCTCCTCGCTGTCTCTCCTAGAGGGAGGGAGGTACCTAATCCAGCTTGGGATAGCTCATGGGTCAGCAAGATGGAGGCGGGCGAGCATCAGCGCCTCAATGGTCGGGTTGCTCCTCCACGAGCGGGTGTAGCTCACTCATGGGCCGTGGCGGTCACCCTCCAGGTAGCCCAACCCCATCCTAAGGAATAGTGGGGGCAGAACCCTCGGAGTAAGCCTGAGTAGGTGAATCATTGGAGATTTAACCATGAATTAGGATAAGGGGTGGCGATAGTGGCACATAGGTTAGATGTCTCGGGCAGAGCTGAAATGGCGGGGTGCGGTGGTGCTCCTCATGTGGGTGGGTACATTTGAAGACGAAGTCATTGGAGACGGAGTCACGTGGAGAATCTGAAGCTAGAAACCGTGTGCAAAGGGATGCCCCATAAAGATGAAAAGGCGGACAACACAACGACCCACGAAATGGTACGTCTAGTGAGCGCATCGTAGTGCATCTCCAGGTGGAAGCGTCATTGAAGATTACAAACATGGCCATCGACCTTTGAAGACAAGATGGAGAAGAGAAGAAGGGATGAGAAACTTATACAGAGTCTTAGTAGGGTTATCGCCTCCTAATGTATGACATCATCTACGTCCTTAGGAACCTAAAGTTTCATTATGAAATTAGTGGACATGTGCATAGGGTTTATTTATTAGTTTTCAAATACCATTCAGGAACCGTTTAATTTTATCATGAATCTAATGCATGAATAGGCATACTAATTCATGGATGCATGTCAATGCCATAAGTGAGATATCATAGAATCATATTGAATGAACATAGCATATTGAATGCAATTGATTTCAACATTACTCATTCTTTTAGGTGACTTAAGTTTTTTATTCTCTTTCCTTGGGGGCCACCCTAATACTCTCCCTTTGAGAGTTCTAGGTTATGAGCTAATACCTAAACTAGTCATCACTAGTCTATACTTATCTTCTTGATAAGCTAAATTCCCGACTCCGAGTGCGGGTAAAGGGCATGGGACACCTTTCATAACCATTAATTCCTAGAATCTAAAGGTTCCTTTTTGGATCATTCTCATAACCTTTAATTCAAGTCTGAGAGGATAATTTCCATGTGTCTTATGTCACCTTAATGTTTTCATGTTAATTTAGATGCAATGAAATCATAACTTTTCACACATATCATGTTCATAACTTTCATATATCATGCATCTCAACCAATCAATCATAACCATATCATGCCATAATATCCTCATATCATTTATTCACATATGTATTAACATCTTTGCACATATTTAATAGGCATGTTATTTCTATCATCAAATGACAGGAAACATGCTCCTTACCCAAGTATGCCGAAAGTCAAGGACCGGTTAATACATATGCAATGCTTAACAATATGTATCTATAAATAGCACTATAATGCCTCGATTTCTCTAGTGTACAAATGACCAAAATGCCCTTAGATCATTTTACCTGGAAAATAAGTCAACCCAAGCCATCTCAAGGGGATATTTTGATGATGATAGGGCATTACATGTGTTATGTGAGTAATAGAGCAGAAAACTCATTTTTTATTTCCGACAAATTACCAAAATACCCCTGCAACTTTTCAACCCCAATTTATGTGTTGACTTGAACAAAACTTCACCAAAAGGTTTTAAATGATGTTTTTAAGCTATGTTTAACAATTTCAGGTTCACTAAACTTGCAGCAAGTTTATGAAAAATTACCATTTTGCCCCTAGCTTTGTGCATTTTGGGCTTAATGACACGATTAACAAAGCTTAAACAATATTAGGCTCTAATTAAAGATAGGAAAATTCTAATTTCTAATCTGAGTCAAAATAATTTATTAAGGTTGATTAGAACCTAAGATTGCTTAGAAACACCATAATCTTGTCTTAAGAATCAAGATGCCATGTCATGGAATCTTAAATAGTATTTTTCTCTCTAATTCCTTAAATTAAGGAATTGTGTTTGTGAAAAGTTTTATATATAAATTGAGTTTTATTTCAATAATGAAGCAAGAACAACTCCTTAAGCATGTCTTGATAGCCTTAATTACCCATTCCTGTACCTAAACACTTACTTACAAATTCTTAATCAAAAGCCTAATCAAAGATACACCTAAACACACCTTTAAAACACAATTAGAAGACACATTTTCTTCCTTCTTTAGGTGTCCATGGCTGAAGCCATCCTCCCTCTCAATTTGTCACATGTTGTTTTGATTACACTCAAAGAACCATGCTTAGGCCATACCTTGGACCATACCTTCAACCATACTTGACCATGCTCAAGCCCATACCAATCAAGGAGATATTTCTTCTTTCTTTTCCTCCCAAAGATCAGCTTCCACTTCCTCCCAAAGGCCATTCATGAGTTTCATTTTCTCTATAAATAGGCATGCTTGAAAGCTCATTGAAACCTTTACACGCATTTGCACACTTCAAGTTTTCTTCCTAAGCTCAAAGAGTTCCCTTTTCCTTCCCTTTGGCTGAATTCCCTCTCAAGGTTCCAAGAAGATTTTCCTCTCATTTCATCTCAAGAAACCTAGCTTTATTTCCTTCCTTCAAACAAAACTTGGTAGGGAGTTGTCTTTAAAATTATTTCCTTGCTTTGTTAGGTGTTGTTCTTAGTTTAAAATGATGTTTAGATGATCTTCTTTTGGTTCTCCCCATTTCGATTTTTCCTTTTCCTTTCCTCTTTTAATGTTTCGGCCTTATGTCCTCGATGAGGATGTAACCATGACTTGATGATGAGGATCTTGGGTGTTGGTTACAAAACCATTACATGTTTGACCTCTAAAACTTGAAGGTTTCACTTGTTTGCAAGTCTTGAAGAAATGATGTTATTATGTTGTAAAAATGGAAATCTTGAACTTAGGACTTAATGCATTTATATTCATCTTTCATTGCTTTGTCAAAACTTGGTTCTTGGTTTAAAAATGATGTGTTGAAGATTTTCCCTTTGCTTGATCATTTTGGTTTTCTCTTTTCTTTTCCTTTTCATTTCGGCCTCAAGGCTTTTAATGGGTTCTCATGATTGCTTGATGATGAGAGTTTCTAGATGATGACTATGAGTTCATCACAATGGAACCTCTAGAGCTTGAGTTTTGTTTCCACAAAGTATGATGATTATGCTAAGTAGCTTGTTTAAGAAAGTTTTATTAGATGATATTGTTATGTTGTTAAAGTGGTAATCTTGAGCTTAGAGCACTAAAATAAAGAAATGGACTTGATTCATGTTTACTTTCAAGTCTTTGTATTCATGTTTATATTTCCTTGTCTAGCATATTTATTTCTAAGTTATCACTTAACAACTAATCTTAAAGCCTACCTATTCAATCTTAAAGTTGAGATGTGATTTAGAGTAAATACTCTAAGAGGCCTAGAGCACTAAAATAAAGAAATGGACTTGCATTCATGTTTACTTTCAAGTCCTTGCATTCATATTTATATTTTCTTGTCTAGTATCTTTATTTTTAAGTTATCACTTAACAACTAATCTCAAAGCCTACCTAGCTCAACCTTAAAGTTGAGATGTGATTTAGAGTAAATACTCTAAGAGGCCTAGAGCACTAAAATAAAGAAATGAACTTGCATTCATGTTTACTTTCAAGTCTTTGCATTCGTGTTTATATTTCCTTGCATAGCATATTTATCTTTCTTGCTATCAACCTAAAAAGACTAAAAATGAGGCTTGCATTACATGTTTATAATTATGCCATCACTAAAAAGGAATGGATAGTGCTCAAGACTCACCATTTTGATTCACATAATAAGAGGTTTCTTATGAAGCTTAGTTACTAGAAATGTCTTATTTTATGCTTACGGGGTTCCTTATGTTTCGGCCTTGTCTATAAGTTTACAACACTTTTAAATTCTATTTTGGATGATGTATATGCGTTGGATGACTTGTTAATTGATGTGATAATTATTCTTGATGCTTTGGGCAAATTTAGTAGCTAAAAAGAATTGAAAATGAGAATTCTAGAAATCTTGAGAACAAGAAAATGTAACGTCTTTATTTTCTTTTTACAAATAACCAAAATGCCCTGAGGTCATTTTTCCGAATTCGAGGACAGTCAATCCTAGTCCTCAATGGGTAAATCAATGTTTAAAGGGGATTGTAACCATTATGTTTGATATCAGAGGTGAAAATCTTGTTTCTAAACTTTCGGCTCAAAATAACCAAAATACCCCTACAATGTTTTATGCGGTAAAGGTCGTTTGAGCCAAACTTTTCAAGAAGTTTGGAATGATGTTGTTGAGTGGTAATTGATGTTTAGTTGAGCAGAAGGTCCCAGCAGTTTTAGTGCAAAATTACCATTTTGCCCATAGAACGTGTCCAAGTGAGCCTAATGATGTAATTAAGCAAACCTAAGCAATATTAGGCTCTAATCGAAGATTAATTTATTTCGATAATTAATATAGAGTCAAAATAATTTATTAAGGTTAATTAGCACCTAAGATTGCTTAGTTAAACTTTAATTACATTCTTTGATTCAAGATTCCTAGTCATAGAATCTTAAATAGTATTTTCTCTCTCCAATTCCTTAAATTAAGGAATTGTGCCCATGCCTCATTTGACTAAAAGAATGGTTTTTAATTGTTAATCTAGCAAGATTACCCTCCTAATCAAGTCTTGAAAACCTTAATTAGCCAATTACCTTACCTAAACACTTTCTTACAAACTCCTAATCAAAACTTTAACAAAAGAAACACCTAAACACATCACTAAACCACAATTACATGAACAAATCTCCTCCCCCCTTGGCTGTAATCTGGCCGAATACATGGCCTCAAAGAAGTGTCACATGTTGTTTTAATTCTCACTCAAGAGCCATGCCTTGGCCAAACTTAGACCATACCTCACCATGCTTTCAACCATGCTTTGCCCATGCCTAGCCCATGCCAATCAAAGAGATATTTTCCTCCCCAAAGCCAATGAGGCCATTAGCCATTCCTCCCCAAGGTTGCCTCCATGTTGTAAAATTTCTATAAATACCAAGCTTGGAAGAACCTTGTTACACTTTAGATTATTTGCCAAGTTTAGTTTCCTTGCTCTTTCTCTCATTTTCTCTCAATTTCTCTTCATCTTGCTCTTCTAATTCCTTCCCTCAAAGAATCCTTCCACCACCACAAACCACCACAAACAACCATAAACCACCACTCCCTCACCTCAAACCATCTCTTAAACACTCAAATTTTCCATTTCCAAGCTTAGAAACTCAAGGAAAAATCATCTTCCTTGAGCTTCTTCTTTGGCCGAACACACATCCACATCCAAGAGAAGATTTTGTCTTCTCAATCCTTCAAGAACTCAAGCTTTCCTTCATTTCTTTCAAGACTTCCTTAGGTAGGGGTTTGTTTTCAAAGTTTTACTTGTTTTCTTCAAGAAAAGTTTTAGTTTCCTCTTGGTTCAAAACTCTTTTTCTCTTCTTTCTCCTTTTTCAGCCAAGTGGCCTTTTCATGAGAAAAACTTTAGCTTGATGATGAGGTTTCAAGATAATGGTCTTGTGATGCCATGTGAGAAACCTCTAAAGCTTGAAAAACTTGGTCTTGGACCATACATGCTTGTGTTTTCTTTCCTTTCTTGCTTATGCTTTCGGTTTCTTTTCTTTTCTTCCTCAAAGGTTTCAGTTTTCTCTTCCTTTTTCTTGAATGGTTTTGGTTTCCTCTTCCTTTGTTTGAACAAAGTTTATTAAAAATGTTAAGTAGATCACAAAAGTTTTGTTAAGAAAATTAATCATATGTTTTCAAAGAGCTCTAAGCTTACCCTTGCCAACCTTAAAGTTGGTTAGCCATTTTAAGAGTTTTACTCTAGATTGAAGCCCATGAGCAATAAAATAAAGAATATGACTTAGTTCTTTGTATGTTTGTTTAGACAAAGTGTTGAGCTTTGTGTCCATTTTCTTGAGCTTGATGATGAAGTTCAAAACCAAAGGCTTCTTTGAAGACTTGGTGCTAAGAACTCTAAAGCTCACTTTATGTTGTTAAGATACATATTGGGTTAAGGTTATAATGTTCCTTTAAAGTCTTGTAAGAGCTCTAGTTAAGATAAAATGAGTTGCATTCATGTTTATGTTTATGCCTTGCATAGCATGTTTATTTTGATGCCATCACTAAACTCTCAAGAATAACTAAATGAACTTGCATTATCATGTTTAAATTTCCAAGCTTGCATTTCATGTTTATATTTCAAGTCATCACTTAATCTTTAAAGATAATAATGAGGTTGCATCTCATATTTATTTTATGCTCTCACTTTATTTTCTAATGAAGAGTAAAATAAGTGCATAGCATGTTTAAGTTTATGCCATCACTTAAATATCCTAGAGCTCAAAGACTTGCCCAAGTATCTTACATAAAGTTTTAGAAAATGGAAGCATTTCAAGAATGCCATTTCGGCCTTGTGATGATGATGATGGACTTGAGATGAGTTCATCTAATCATAAGTGCCCATAGTCTAAGTCTTGGAATTTTTCTAAGCTTAGGTGTACTCAAGGAACTTTATGAACAAGGTTTTATGTTTTAAATCTATTCCTTGAGCTAAATAATTAGCTATGACCTAGCACATATTTATGTGATTTCAATGAGATTAATTGGTTTCTAAAAGAGTTTTGAGTTCCTAAAATGATTCCAAGAGAAAACTAGCAACTTATATGCATTTAAATCATGAGATTATGTGATTATATGGTGCATGTATTTTTGGTTCTGCCTTGTGCAATTGGCCACTGTATAAATTCTGTTTTATGGTGTTAAAATGTGTAAAATTATGTTTGAGTGAAGCAAGGAATGATTTAGGGAAGTTAGGAAAGAACAAGTAACTAGAAAGGACTTAAAATGTGAATTCTAGAACACTTAGATGCACAAAATGTAAATTCTGTTCCAGCATAATTGGACTTAAGAAAAATGGTTTATAATTAGTGGATATGTGTAGGAATCCCTTATAATTGGTTTAGGAGTTGATTATAGAGCCTTAGGCGAAGACGAACTTAGAAAGGGTCAAAGACGGAGATTCTAGAACCAGTAATCATAAGGTAAAATTCTGCCCAAAAGATGTAGAGCTGTTTGGTTATGTTATAAAGCATAAACATTAGAGAAAATTATAGGTAATGATCCCTTAGGTGTAATAAAGATCCATAACAAAAGTTAGAAGCATTAGAACATAAGTTTAAAACGTAAGGGCCAAAGCATAAGACACCATGAGATAGAAGGTGTGATGTGAGAATGAGATCGAGTGGGTATACCATGAACATGAGACAATATGTGTATTTGTGACATGTTGTTGTGATGATGTGGTATACTATGCTTGATGCAGAATATGAATGGGTTAAGAGGGTATGATCCTGTGAATTAGAGATTTATTTAATTGAGAAAGTTTCATGAGAATAATATGTGTGATTGAGTTATGTGGCATGACTCAAATTTGAGGAAATTTGGAGTGTAGTCATTATGCTGCCGAATTTCCGTCAAATGTGAGACTTGAGAAAGTTTTTGAAAAGAAAGATTTTATATGTGACATGCCGAAACGCATTTCTCCTACGGTGAGAGAAAGGAAAACCGTGGAGGGTATGGTCATGGGGGCCATATCGAAGCGGACAATGTCATTGGTCTTAACCAAATGTTGCGTTTCAAGGAGATACTTTCTGCTACGGTGAAGAGAAGGTAAAACCATGAGGGCATCGACATTAGCTTGCCAAAGTGGACAAAGTCACTAGTCTTAACCAGTTGATGCGTTTGGAGAAGGAAGAAAGTCCCATGATGGGTGATTCCTTAGGTCCCCGCCATACTCTGGGAGTTCGGGATTGTTATTTTTATGATTATGATTCGCTTATCAAGAAGATAAGTAAGAACTAGTGACGACTAGTTAAGGTATAAGCTCATAGCCTAGTATCAGGGTCGGTTACTATTGTTTTAAAGATCATGATGTCACAAGTTTGAGAAATGAGAAAAGATGAGAAGTATCTTGCTTATGAAAGCGAAAGGTTGATCATGAGAAGTTACATGCCACATATATGTATTTAATTGTTGATAATATGTTTTATTATTGCTATGTATTGCCATGCATTCATGTCTTGCTATGTTGCATACATGCATTAAGATTCATTATAAAAGACACGGACCTTGGATAATTACCTTTATGAAAACCTCATAATGAAATTTTGCATGTTTAACCTTTTTATAATAAACCCAAGGTTCTTAGGGGCATAAACGATGACACTAGGATAGGAGGTTTCCCTATGAGATTCTTTAGCAAGATTCTCACCCCCTTCTCTTTGTTTCTCTTTCCGTTACGTCTCCAACCATGATGGCGTCGTTCGTGATCTTCATTGACACCCGATATGGGAGGTGCACTACGACCCAGATCATTAGTCCTACCATTTCGAGGGTCGTTGTGCCGTACATATTTTTGCATACATGGGACACCCGTTTCTTTTCCGGTCTCCGCTTTCGCTTCATCAGGACCTCTCTCTACGGCAATGATTTGATTTTTGAGAGGACATGACCCCGATATGAGGAGATCGCGGGCCGACCATCGTCTTCAGGCGGTGCAGCTCAGAGTACGTTCCTCGCCTGAGGCACTCGGAGATTGATCCGTCGGAGGATCCCCCTCCATCCTTTTGGAGGGATTCGCCCTGTAGTTTCCATAAATATCGGGAAGGGGCGGTGAGGATACAAGTGATGCGCGGAGGCTAGCTTGACACCTGGAGATGCGCTCTTCTCGAGGGAGGGAGTAGTCATGGCTTGGGATCGATCCTTTGGGGGGCTTTTCCATGTATTATTTGTTTCTATTTCTTGTATTTTATGTTTTTTGTACAACGGAGCTACCCACTTATGTGGGTATGACTTTATGTTTTTTTTTTTTTATGTTTCAAGTTAATGTACTAAACTATGATATCTAATGTTATCATGGTTGTTTCTATAGTTGAAGTATTCTTACTTGCTTTATATTGCATGATTTATTTACTTCCGTTGCTTTACGTTTCGCTTATGTTGTACGCAATGGGTTGCACTTTGTTTTACGTATTTCGTTTCAAAAAAAGAAAATTTTACCCATATTTTCCACTAAGTAATTTTACAATGAGTTTTCAAAGGGAAGTAATAACTAATAATTAATCTTAATATATCCTAGGCGTGTTAGGTTAAATATTAGGGTGTTACAAGAAATATGCATTCTGTCCAGCACCTTTACAATTTATGAGAATCATGTTTTGCCATGTTTAGTTAAGTAAGAATGACTCATAAATGGTTTAGTAATTAACTTTAGCATCATAGGAAAAGCCAGTAATGAGAAAGGATGAAAAACGCCACTTCTAGCACACGTAAGTCCTTGAAATTGTTTTCCTATGCTGTCCAACATTGTTGAATAATGTTCTTAAGCCATATAATTAGTCGTAATGTTGATAGTAAATCCCTTAGATGCATAAGAAGATACGTTGACAATTAGAGTTACCGATTTTAGAGTGTTGGTTATTTAAGGGAACATTTATGTGATGATTTGAGATAATGGTTCTTTGATGCTTTGAGATGATAAATTCATGAGATGTGTAATGTTAAATGAGTACTTGACCTTTAATGAGTAATTCCATGACTTGCATGTTATAGTTCATTTGGAAACATTGAAGATGCTTATGCATGAGATATGAGAAAATGTTATGATGATTATAAATTATGAATTGCATCATGATATAACATGCTAAGACTTAAGGTGACTAAGAAACATGAGAAGATTATCCTTTGGACCCATCAAACTATAGGTGGTGAATCATGATTCTTGCCCTAGCCTGTACTTTTAAGTCGAGACTTTAACTTATCAAAAGGGATAAGTATACGCTAGTGACGACTAGTGAGGTATGAGCTCATATCCTAGAAGTACTCTCAAAAGGGTAGAGTATAGGGTGGCCCAAGAAATAATGATGAACTAACTTAAGTCACCTAAAGAACCAAGATATGCCATTCATGAATCATGTTTTATGCATAATGTGTTGTTATGATGTTGAGATGTATGATAGAAAGTTAAATCTGGCATGACATGATAAAGTATGATGCATTACAAGATGCATGATAAAACAAATGGGCCTCGGTAATTGATGTTTTAAAACTTAAGCATATGAATCCTTGTATGCTCACAATTTCATAATAACCCAGAGGTTTCTGAACATTGATGATGTCACCTAGATAGGAGAATGTCCTATTGAGATTCTTAGTAAGATTCTCACTCCCATTTTCTTTCCGTCACGTCTTTAGATTCCAATAGTGACATTCATAGTGTTCATTGACATCCACCTGGGAGGTACATTTTGATTAGGAGCACCAATTGTATCATTTTGAGGGACATTGTGGTTTCAAGAGTGTTCATGTTTGTGGGACGTGTAACACCCTAATATTTAACCTCAATACGCCTAGGACGTATCAAGACTAATTATTAGTTATTACTTCTCTTTAAATTCATTTACAAAATACTTAGCGGAAAATACAGGTAAATTTTTTTTGAAAAGATTCATATAAAACAAAGTGCGAGCCTTTGCGCGTAACATATATAACGTGAAGCGGAAGATAGAATAAAACATACAGAACATAAGCATTAAAGAACACATCCATCATAAACATCATTCCTCATCACATTAAATAACATAGTTTAGTACATCACAAGAAATATAAGAAATATAAAGTCTTACCCATACTAGTGAGCTTAGGACAATAACATAAAATAAGAAACATGATATCAAATACATGGAACAACCCTAAAAGATACTCCCAAGCTAAGACTCTCCTCCAACACCTACGAACGACGCAAATCCTCGGATGGGGATATGTCTCCTAAACTCAGAAGCTCTGAATGTGGCCCATCGAAGAGGAGACGTGGGCATGCGGATCGCGAGCGACGTGACCACCTCGGCAAGGGGCGTCTCTTGACGTACGCCTCACAGGCCTGGCTGGGAGACTGCATCCTCGCTACCCCTGAAGGCAGGCAGGAAGAGGCGAATCCTCCGAATACGGAAGGGTCGTCCTCGGATAGGTCTCTCGCGGCGTATGAGGGATACGAACTCGGATGATCATGGCGCTGAGGACGAGGGTCGGGCACGGTGGTTCTCCATCACGGGTCGCGTCCTTCAAAAATCAGGTCGTCGCCAAAGGGTGAAGTCGGATCAACGATAGTTGAGACTGGAAAGGCAAGGGCGTCCCACGTATGCAAAAACGCGTACCTCGCAATGACCCTTGAAGTGGTAGGACTGATGCTCGGGTCATAGTGCACCTCTCATGTAGGCGGGTCAATGAAAATCACGAACGACGCCATCAATGTCTGAAGACGTAACGGAAAGAAACGAGAGAGGGGTGAGAATTCTTGCTAAAGAATCTCAGGAAGGAAATCCTCTATCCTAGTGTCATCATTTACGTCCCAGGAACCTTGGGTTTATTATGAAAAGGTTAAGCATGCATAGGTTCATTATGAGGTTTTCGCAAAGGTATTTATCCAAGGTCCATGTCTTTTATAATGATTCTTAATGCATGTATGCAACATAATAGTTCATGGATGCATGGCAATACTTTAGGTAAATCAAACAAATATCAAACAACATAAAAGTGGCATGTAACTTTTCTCTTGAACATCTTTCCTTTTCTCATACTTGTGACACCAATAATATAGTAACCGCACCCTTAAACTAGGCTATGAGCTCATACCTTAACTAGTCGTCACTAGTTCTTACTTATCCTCTTGATAAGCAAATCATAAACATAATCATAATCATCATAATCCCGACTCCTAGAGTACGGGTAGGGGCCTGAGGATCACCCATCATGGGACTTTTTCCTTCTTCGAAACACATCGACTGGTTAAGCCAGCGACTTGTCCGCTTTGGCAGGCTAATGTCTATGCCCTCACGGTTTTACCTTCTCTCAGAAGCAGGAGAAGTACGTCTGGTGTGTCACTTTAAACATCATATACTTTTCCTTCTTCGAAACGCATCGACTAGTTAAGACCAACGACTTTGTCTGCTTTGGAGGCTGATGCCTATGCCCTCACGGTTTTACCTTCTCTCAGAAGGAGAAAGTACGTCTCGGCATGTCATCATTAAACATCATTTTCTCAAAAACTTTCTTATGTCCCTCAAATTTGACGGAAATTCGCGGCATAACGACTACTCTCCGAATTTCCTCAAATTTGAGTCATGCCACATAATTTCAGTCACATGCATCATTTTCATGGAACTTTCTCATTGCAATAACTTTCTAGTTCACATGAGCATATTTCTCAATTTCATTCATATTTTCAAAACATTATGCATCTCAAACACAACATTTCATCATATCACCAAATCAAATTATGCACATAAAGTTTCATGCTCAAGGAACTAACATAATCACATCATCATAGTGTGCACGAGGTTCATCATCATAATTATACTCTTCGTCCACCTATCTCATAGTGTCTTATGCTTTGACCCTTAGGCTTTAAACTTGTATTTGCATCATTATTACCCTCAAGGGGTTGACACTTAAACTTTTCTCTAAGATTTGAACTCACCAAAATTCCAATCAGCACTTATCATAAAAGGGCAAAAAATATCATGTGCTTAAGGGGCTCTAAATCTCCATTCGTGACCCTTTTAAGATCCATCTTCGCCTAAGGCTCCATAATTAATTCCTAGACCAATTATGAGGGATTCCTAGGCATGTTCTCTAAGTTATAAACCACTTTAAATCTCTTATCATCATCTTAAACTTAGAAATCAACACCTAATCATTTATGAAGGGATCTTGTATATGTCTTACTAATTATGAATCATTTATCCTTGAATTAATCATGCTAGAACATATTTGCATTTCTTGCATTAAGGTGTTCTAGAATTCTCATCTCTAATCCCTTTTTAAGTTACTTATTCTTTTCTAACTTTTCTAAATCGATCCTTGCTTCACTCAACATAATTTTACACATTTAACACCTTAGAACAGCATTATACAGAGCCAAACATAGAACCGAAATCATGAACCCATAAGATCACATAATCTCTTGGGTTGAAATGCATATAAGTTACTAGTTTTCTCTTGGGATATTTTTGGAAACAAAAGGTGTTCTGGTAATCGATTACATGTTCCTAGTAATCGATTACCAGGAGCTCAATTCATTCTGGGTTTCAAAACAACGGGTAATCGATTACATGCAATGGTTTTTCAGGAAAAATAAAGAACATAGGGTAATCGATTACACTATAAGGTAATCGATTACAGGGTTTCAGAAGGTTCTGGGCATGAAGCCGTGGTAATCGTACCAGAACCAAAAGTCCTTCAAACCTTCTGGTAATCGATTACATGGATGGTAATCGATTACCAGAACCTAGGAATTTGAGAAAACATGATTTTTGACACATTCCAAACTATTTAAACATCTTGAGACCTCATAAAACAGTTTTCCAACATTTTCTTGAAATTATTCATGCATTTTACAAAATCAAACCATTATTAATCATACCAAAACTCATCCATTTCTTTTTGACTGAGTTTCCTTTTTAGGATACTTAGGGCAAGTCTTTGAGCTCTAGAGTATTTAGGTGATGACATAATCTTAAACATGCTATGCACTTTATTTTACTCTTCATTAGAAAGTAAAGTGAGAGCATAAAATAAATATGAGATGCAACTTCATTATTATCTTTAAGGATTAAGTGATGACTTGAAATATAAACATGAAATGCAAGCTTGGGAATTTAAATATGGTAATGCAAGTTCATTCATTTACTCTTGTGAAATTAGTGATAGCATCAAAATAAACATGAGATGCAAGACATAAATTTAAACATGAATGCAACTTGTTTTTATCTTAGCTAGAGCTCTTGCAAGACTTTTAGAGGAACATAAACCTCAACCCATTATGTATCATAAGGCAAGCTTTAGAGTTCTTAGCACCTAGACTTAAAGAGAAATCTTAAGGTTTGAACTCATCATCAAGCTTAAGGAAATGGACCCAAAGTTCATCACTTTGTCTAAACAAAACTACAAGGACTAAGTCATATTCTTTATTTTATTGCTCATGGGCTTCAATCTAGAGTAAAACTCTTAGAACGGCCGACCAACTTTAAGGTTGGCAAGGGTAAGCTTAGAGCTCTTTGAAATCATAAGATTAACTTTCTTAACAAAACTTTTGTGATCTACCAGACATATTTTACAAACTTTGTTCAAATCCAAGGAAGAAAAACTGAAATCCTTAAAGGAAAAGGAAGAGAGAAACCGAAACTTAAGCCAAGAAAAAGGAAGGAAATCCAAGCATGTATGGTCCAAGACCAAGTTGTTTCAAGCTTTAGAGGTTTCTCACATGACAACAATAAGTCATTATCTTGAAACCTCATCATCAAGCTCATATTCTTTTTATAAAAAGGCCTCTTGGCTGAAAAAGAAAGGGGAAGGGGAGAAGAGTTTGAAACCAAGAGAAAAACTAGAACTTTCTTGAAGAACACAAACAAAATCATCAAAACTTAACCCCTACCTTAAGAAGTCTTGAAGAGGAAGGAAAGCTTGAGTTTTTGATGAATTGGAGAAGGAAAATCTTCTTGAAACTTGAAGGAGAAATCAGCTAAAGTGAGGAAGTTTGAGAGGAAATGAAAGAAAGTGTAAGAATGCTTAAACTTGGCAAATGATCCAAAGAGCAACCAAGTCTTCAAAGGCTTGGTATTTATAGAAAAATGAGACATGTTGGCTGATTTGGGAGGGAATGGCTGATGGTTTTTCAAGGTCAAGGGAGGAGGAAAATATCTCTTACAAAAGCATGGGCTTAGGCATGGCAAGCATGGTTGGAAGCATGGGCAAGGTATGGCCTAAGGTATGGGCTTGGAGTGCATCAAAAATCAACATGTGGCACCATTCTTAAGGGGGATTCGGCCAACACATCAGCCAAGGGGGAAAGGATTTTTGTTCATGTAATTGTGGTTTAAAGATGTGTTTAAGTGTTTCTTTGATTAGGTTTTTGATTAGGAGTTTGTAAGCAAGTGTTTAGGTGAGAAAATGGTAATTAAGGTGGTTCAAGACTTGATTAGGAGGGTAACCTTATTAGATTAGTAATTTCAAATAATTCTTTTGGTCAAATGAGGTATGGCTCAATTCCTTAATTTAAGGAATTGGAGAGAAAATACTATTCAAGATTCTATGACTAGGAATCTTGAATTTAAAGAATGCAATTAGAGTTTATCTAAGCAATCTTAGGTTCTAATTAACCTTAATAAATTATTTTGACTCTAGATTAATTATCGAAATAAATTAATCTTCGATTAGAGCCTAATATTGCTTAGGTTTGCTTAACTTGTCATTAGGCTTACTGTACATTGTTCTAGGGGCAAAATGGTAATTTGCACTAAACTGCCCGGACCTTCGGCTAACTAAACATCAAACATTGCTCATAAACATCATTCTAAACTTCCTGGAAAAGTTTCGGGCTCAAACGGCACCTTTTACCGTGTAGACACAGCGGGGTATTTGGTCATTTTGAGCCGAAAGTTTAGAAACGAGATTTTCACCTCGAATATCATTCATAACAATGTGATCCCCTCTAAACATCGAGTTGACCCATTCGAGGTTGCCGGGACTGTCCTCGAATTCCGGTAAAAATGACCTCAAGGGCATTTCGGTCATTTGTACTCTCTCGGTAGAAATCGGGCGTACAGGACATCTATTCGCACACCTTGTTCCTAGCTATAGATTCTTTTCGACATCCCCTATGGCGACGACATGGTCTTCGAGGCATGCACGCGTAATGAGAGGATTCTACGCACGTATCCTCCGCATCTCCTTTGTGACTTCCCAAACTATGTCCTCGTTCGAGGAATTTCGGGACGACCAATCAAGGACTCACCACCTCCGCGTCTACCGAGAGCTCTACCCCTCTCCCCACTAATGAAGGAGGGTAACGAGGACACGGTTGTTTAGCTGAGATTGGTGTGGAGGCCATCCATGCGTCCACAGGATGAGCATTGTGCGTACCCCGCCTTAGGGAGTTCGCTCGTGGATTGGTTATGTTCTGCCCTTCCAGGCCATAGAGTTCTTCGAGGGTTATTAGTGCACGCACACCACTAGCTTAGGATAACCTTCTTTTGTTTTGAGGTTATCTATCTTAGGTGCACTAGGTGGGTATGATTTCCTTTATATTTTCCTTTCTTATGTATTTGCCTTTATGATTGATGTATCGAACTTAACTCGCCTTTTGGGTGGGTAAGCTATTATATATAATTAAGGTGTGCTTATGGATGATCATGTGATGGAGCCTATGTGATGTTTCTATTTATGTTATTCCTTAATATGTTCCGCTTTACATTAATCATTGTTGATGATATGTGCGGCTCACGTTTTAGTTATGTTTAAAAAAAAAAGAAAATTTGGCTCATATTTTCATTAAGTATTTTTGTATAATTAAAGAACTGAAGCAAAGAGTAATATCTAATAATTAACTAAGATACGTCCTAGGCATGTTGAGTTAATTATTAAGTGTTACGAGCACACTAGGGAATAATCAGCAATACATAAGCATATAAGTTCACCAATCCATTTCACCTTGCTTAGAACACATTTATATTCACATTTGGATCCTGGTAATCGATTACTTGCTGTAATCGATTATCTACCGATAATCAATTACCAAAATCAAAAACTTGATTCGGAGTAAAAAGGGCATCCTGGTAATCGATTACATGAGCATAGTAATCAATTACCAAAATCCAAAATTTTATTTTGGGCATGAAGAACATCATAGTAATCAATTACATGAACTGGTAATCGATTACAAAGGCCGAAACTGGTTCTAGGTATGAAGAACATCCTCGTAATCGATTACACATCTTGGTAATCGATCACTAAGGCAAAAATCTTCCAAAAGACCATCCTGTAATCATTACATAGGCTGGTAATCAATTACCAAATCCCAGAATTTGAGAAAATCAAAACTTTGACATATTCTAAGTTGCTCTTTCACCTCAAGATCATTTTAAAACATCTTTTTAACATTCCTTTGAAGTCATTTTCACATTTACACCAATCCAACATTGTACCATGACTAAAATACATCCAATAGCCATGATCAAAACTTGCATTTTAAGATATAAGAGCAAGTCTTTGAGCTCTAAGGATTTAAGTGATGACAAAATAATAAACATGCTATGCAAACCTCATTTTAGATCTTTGTCATTATTAGGTGATAGCTTAAAACTTAAATATGATATGCAAGACTTGAAAAGTAAATATGAGAATGCAAGGTCATTTTTAAATCTTCAAAGTTTAGGTGATGGCTTAAAAATAAATATGAAACGCAAGGCTAGAATTTAAACATGAAAATGCAAGTTCATTTATTTAGTCATTTTTAAGGTGATGACTTGAAAATAGACATGATATGCAAGACATTGAAACATAAACATGAGATGCAAGAACTTGAAATATAAACATGATGCAAATCCATTTCTATTATCTTACTAGTGCTCATTTAAAGACTTTAAAAAAATCAAAATCTCAACCCCGTCAATATTAACAAAATGGAAGTGAGCTTTAGAGTCTTTTGACACCATGGTTCCAAGAACCTCATTTGTCCATAAAAAACAACCAACAATAAATATCTTTTTCCATACTTTGGTGAAACCAAAACCAAGCCTTGAGCTCTAGAGGTCCAAGATATAATGATTTCACAACCAAACATCTAGGAAACCCTCATCATCAAGTTATGGCTTTGAACATCAAATAAAGGAAAATGTTTCAAGAAACAACAAGCATTCTACATTCCTCATTCTTTCAAAACCAAAAATAAACCAAAACCTTGGGCTTAAGAATCAAGCAAATGATGGTTTCACAACCAACATCAAGATCTCTCATCATCAAGCCATGGTTTCCCATCATCCAACAACAAAATCGAAAATGACAAGAAAAGAAAAGGGAAGATCCAACCAAAAATAGAAGAAAAAGAACAACAACAACAACAACAATAACATCCCAACACTTTATTCATCAACCAAATCCGAAAAAGAAGAAAAGAGATAGAAGAAAAACTCAAAACAAAATCCCTATCAAGTTGTTTTCTTTAGTTGAAAAGAGAAAGCTTAGATCTTGGAATGAGATGTTTGGGTGTTTGTGAGTTGAGAAGAGGTTGAAGATGGAGGTAGAGGAGGAAGAAGAGAGAACTTGTGTTGAAAGGATTGTAAAAGCTATTTTTTGGACACAAACTCTTGGCCAAAAAAAATAGGTGGTAGAATGAAGGTGTTTGTGAGTTGAAAAAGCTAAATACGAGGGTGGGAAGAGGCCGGGCTTCTTTGGCCTTATGGGAGGGAAAATTTTATTTTTCATTTGTGTTAGGATGTGTAATTAGAGGTAGATTTGACTAAGGAGTGAGTTAGGGATTGGTAATTGGGTGTTTGAGTTTGTAATCATGTGTTTAAGGCTTGCAAGACATGATTAAGAGTTGTCTTTCATGTTTAGTTTGAATTAAATTTCATTAGTTTGAAATTCAAACTCCAACATGTTCCTTAATTTAAGGGATTGAGAGAAAATACTATTTGGTTTGAAATAACATAATGTCTTTAATTTAAGAAGGGAATTTGAGTTTCCTTAATCCATCTTAAGCCTCTAATAACCTCAATTAATTATTTAGACTCCAAATTAATAGATAAAATTAATTTATCTTTAATTAGAGTTTAATATTGTCCATATTTTCATAATCGTTTAATTATGCCGTTAGCACCAAGGGGTAAAGGTAAATTCACACAATGACTCCAGGACCACCTGGACTTTCCTAACATCATGAAACACTCTTGTTATCATATTTGAACTCCCGAGTAATGGTGGGTTTGTCGTCACTTAATCCCACGTTGAATTACCTCAGGGGTAAACCAGGTAATTTTATGTATGGGAAAAATCAGGAAAATGAGATTTTCATCTCTAACACATACATTACATATATAATCCCCTGTAGGTATCAGACTAACCCCTCGAGGATAATCTGCGGCATCCTCGTTCCAAGCAAAAATGACCTCAAGGGCATTTTGGTCATTTTTGCACTTGGGGAAAGGGCGTTACAAGGCCGAATGATGGATTAAGTAATGGAGAAGGATCTTTAAAGTATCAAAGTGATCAGATTCATAGAAAGTAGCTTATGTTACCTAGGTATTGGACGTAGACCTTGATTTATGATGAACAAGTACTAGAACGCTAGTTGGGGAGACAAATAATGAAATGATTTGGGATTTTGGTTAAGGATGTTTTCTACGGGGAGTATTTTCCTTCTTCAAAATGATAAGGAATTGGAAATTCCTAAAACTCAATAGGAGCACATAAGGATGTCATAATACACCGCAAAGTTTGATGAGCTTTCCACAATTTATCAGCATAATCCTAATGAGTATTGGAAATGTGTTAAGTATGAAGGAGGCCTTAGAGATGACCTTTTGACAATAGTGGGACTAATGAAAATTAGGGACTTCACCACATTGGTGAACAAGAGTGCTCTAGTGGAAGAGTACAACTAGAAGCTGCAATGGCTTATGGAAAACTAGCACCACACTACATAAGGTCCAAGCCTACAAAGGAGATTTTCCTATGGGAATGGAAAAAGGAAGTAGCCAAAGAAATCATTTGATGACAAGGAATGCCTAGAATATGGAAAGAATTATGGTGATAAACTATGTTTAGCTGGAAAGTATGTTGGTTTCCAATGCAGGAAACCAAGTCACAAGGTTAGGAATTGTCCAACTAGATATACTACCTCTATCTAGGCCATAGCAATAGGGATGTGTTTTTGCTATGAATGCGAAGAAGCTGCACTATCATAGGAATTCATTTACGGAGTAGGATGTGGAAAGCCCAGTAGTTAAGGATACCTACTATTATTGGCTAGTGTGATGGAAGGTAAACAAGAATTAGCATAGATACCGGTAGTCGAGAATACTTTGACGTATTTGTAGGAGATATACTAGAATTTTCGCAAAGGGAAGATAGAGTTCTCTATTGGATTGGTATAGGAACGGGTCCAATTTCAATAACTCCTTACTAGATGTTTCCTTTAGAATTGGCATAATTGAAGGAGCAAATTAATAAGATGTTAAGTAAACATTCTATTCAGTCAAGTGCCTCACCATGGGGAGCTTCTATGCTCTTGGTGAAAGAAAAAGACGAAGGTATAAGGTTATATGTTGATTACAGGAAATTGGATAAGGTGAGGATCAAGAACAAGTATCCTCTTCCAAGGAGTGATGATCTCATGAATAAATTGAAGGGAGTGATAGTATTCTAGAATTGATTTGAGATCGAGATACAACCAGATTCTAGTTCGAAAAGAAGATATTTCGAAGCATGCTATGGGCATTACGGATATATCTTTTGAGATAACTAATGCCCTAATAATATTCATGGACTACATGAATTGAATCTTTTGATCTTTTCTCAACAAGTTCGTGATTGTTTTATACATGATATTCTCATCTATTCAAGGGTTGAGGAAGAACTTAAGTAGCATCTTAGAACGTGCTATAAATTCTTCATGCTAAGAAATCCAACTGTGAGTTTAGGCTATAGGATATAAGAATTATGTGTCATGTAGTATCATAGTAAGGAATCAGTTGACCCAAGCAATAAAAAAAAAATTGAAATAGTACTAGAATGGGAAAGACCTAACTACTACCATGGAGATTTGAAGTTTTGGGATTAGATGATTTCTACCAAAGGTGTATCAAGGTATTCACCTAGAAAGCCTTACCCTTAACCTAGCTAAACTGAAAAGTGTACCTTTCAGATGGACAGGAAGATATGATAGGAGTTTGCAGGACCTCAAGTAAAAGTTGACCATTGCACCTGTAGTGGTCTTGCTAGACCCACGTGGTTTATTTGAGGTTTATTGAGATGAATTAGGAAAAGGCTTAGGGTTCATTTTGATGTAGAACATAAAGATGGTGGCTTAGACTTCAAGACAGCTAAAGTCGCATCTCAAGTTGACTAGGAGTGTTCATTTTGAAAATCTCAAGATACTATCTATACGGAGTAAAGTTTGACATACTTTCTAATCATAAGAATCCCAAGTATCTCTTAGACGGGAAAGATGAAAACACGAGGCAATGGAGAATGATAGAGTTCATTAAAGACTAGGAGCTCGACTTGAACTACCATCTAGGATAAACAAATGTGATAACAGAAGCCTTCAAAAGAAAAACCTTGGGTTTTTCTTAGATGATTAAGGAGAGAGTTAGAAGAGATTTTTCCAAAGTCCTAAGTTGGGGATAGAAGAGAGATCTAGAAGTGCATATTTGGGTCAGATTAGGATCATAAGTGATATTAAGAAGGAGATTTTACAAGCTCAGCAAGAAGACCCAGAATTACAGAAAATCATAGCCTTAACTCAAGGTTAAGAGCATAACAATTTGCACGGGTGAACATAGGATATGGAAATATCAAGATTAAGTATGCATATTTGTAACAAGGGAGATTCGTCGTAGTATTCTAGATGAAGCCCATCAGGGTGATCTTTCAGTACACCTAGGAGTTACAAAAATGTATAAAGATATTAAGAAGATGTTTTGGTGACTGAAGAGAAAGGTGGATGTAGCAGGAACACCTCAAAGTGTTTGACTTCCAAAAGATGAAAATAGAACATTAGAAGCCACTAAGTGTGGAGATTCCCAATGGAAAAAGGAGACTATTTCAACGGACTTTTTTACTGGATTCAAAGACACCATCAAGATATGGTGCTATTTGGGTTATAGTGGACAAAATAACTAAGTCCACCTATCTTCTACTAGTCAAAGTTACTTCGTGTCTTGAGAAATTAGTTAAGCGTTATATAGAAGGATTAGTGAGACTCATGGTGTTCATTCTACTATAATCTTAGATTGAGATCGCGATTCACTTCAAGTTCTTAGAAAGCTTTCGGGAGTAAGTTTTTCTTGAGCACGACTTATTATCCCTAGACTGATAGGCAAGCTAAATGGACCATTTAAACATTAGAAGATATGATGAGAACATGTGTGCTGGAACATTGGGGGAAGTGGGACAAATATCTGCCATTAATTGAATTCTCCTACAACAACAACTATCACGTAAGTATCAGAATGGCTCCTTATGAAACTATATATGGAAGAAACTGACAATTGCCTCTATATTGGTATCAATCAACTGAGAATAGCCTTTTAGGACTAGACCTCGTCTGGTAGACTATCAAGCAATAAAGAAGATCCGAAGTAAGATTTTGATTGCTCAAGGCTAGTAAAAAAGCTATGACAATAAGAGGAGAAGATCGTTAGAATTCCTATAAGAAGAACATGTGCATTTGAAAGTTATCTCTATGCTTGGGATAGGAAGAGCCATTAAAGTCTAGAGGCTAAATCCTCATTTTATAGGTCCTTTTAAGATCCAAGGCCGTGTAGGTTTAGGAGTACACCAGATAGCTTTACCTCCACGCCTGTCAAAGATTCCTGACGTATTCCATGTACCACAACTTTAGAAATACAACTATGATTCTAGTCATATATTGGAATCTGAATCCTTACGACCACAATAACTTGTAGTTGGAGTTACCATGTAACATCCTCCTAAGTACAATCTCATCTTGAAGTCATGGCAATATACTCGAGAGTTATTACTTTGAAATTTAACCTTTCTGAATTATTTATAGCAAGAATTGGTCGGATCATGTAGTCACTAACTCGTGATTCTATCAAAATATATAGCAAGGAAACAAAGTATTTATTTAGTGCAAGTTAAGTACAAAAGGAAGCTCTTCTATGAGCTTTAGTACACATTTGTTCTTTACTACATTTATAGAAACATGTACATATCTAAGTACAACAGATACAAGTTTCCACTACTAAACTACAAAAATTCCAATTCAGTTTTTCTTGTAGGGCTTCACTCTCTAAATCAACTTGGAGACGACATGGAAACAAACACATAGGGGTGAGAATTCTAAAATTCTCAATAGGGCATCCCCAAAACATATAATGAAACTCATGTTATCATTATTATCCCAGCCACTTCGGTTTATTAGTAAAATTGTGAGCATGCAACATATGTCAAAGGTTCATTTTAAAGTTCAAAAATCATTCTTTCGAAATGGGTTTGTTTTAATTACTCAATTACTTAGTATACATATGTCATACTACCCAATATCATAATAATTCATTTTCAACCTTACGTTCCCTCAGATATTGAAGGGACCTTTCGAGCCCTTTCGGACTAAAGGGGACCTTTCCCGTGCCCTTTACATATTCAGGGACCTTTTCGTGCCCTTTATAGACTAAAGGGGACCTTTTCGTGCCTTTTTCATACTAAAGGGGGCTTCATTCTTCACTTAGTACATACATCATCCTCAAGCTCACATTACTATATGCATTAGCATAGTTTTTGAATTTCATAATGTTTCAAACATATATATATCATTCATTTATCATGTTTCTTTTTACCAACGCACGCTTAGAGCTCATATATACAATCAATCACAAGTGATTCTTATTCATTTCTCATAAACCAATCTTTAATATTACTAGCATGCATTCATGTACATCATACTTGAACCAAAAATCAATTTACTTCTAAATCAAGAGTTTAATTCATTTCTAGTACAAAGACAACATTTTGCAGAATTTTAGACTTATGAGCACGATTTATTTCACCAATCAAACAATCAATTTAAAAGCTATAAAAATTCCCTAAGATACTTCAATATGTCCACAAGGCTCCATAAAAATTTCAAAGTAAGAATCTCTAGCTATGGTAAAAAATTTTACAAATTTAGCGGTCAAAGGCCACTTACACTCAGCTTAGAACCAAACTCTCATAATTTTTAACCCTAGCAAATGATTGAATCAACTCAAAAGAAAAATCACAGTTATACTTCAAGATGTTGTCAACACTTTAGAAAAATTTCAAAGGATAAATCAACCATTTGCTATGGTAATAAAATTAGGCAAATTTACAGCTTCTATTCCAGCATTTCAGCATCTATACAATTTTGGTTATTGATTTTTTTAAAGCAGTTTAACTCAAAATCAGAACCAAGAAAATTCATGGGACTAGCCCAAGATGTTAGCTTGAACATATATTTTTTCAGCTAACGAAAATGCTTACAACATGCCCAGAAAATCATGATCATACACTACCTGAAGAAACCCGAAAATCCAGCAAGTATCGCTCAAATTCTTTTTGACAAAATTGATTTTTATCATCATCCAAACACACCACCAAAATTAACACATCAATATCCATGTATTATCAACCAATAAAATCAAAAATTTTGGACCTAACTCAATCATAACTCATCAGAATAAATTTGAAGGAAAAGGGCAAAGAAAACTCTACTCTTGGAAGATAGTGGATCGTTGGCTCCAAGGGCTCCATGATTGATTTCCTTCACTTCAAGGCCGCCAATTCCAGCCCTAAACCTTCCTTAGGCAGTGTGGAAGTGAGGTACCAAGGTAAGGATTGATGGTGAATTGAAATTTCAATCGGTTAGATTTGTAGGTTATGATGAATAGAATAAGTTTGGTGAAAGAAGTTTATGCTTTCGGCAACTTTGGGCAAGGATTATGGAGGTTTGAGATCAAAACTTGAACACTTGAGAAACAAAAATGGAGTTTGCTATATGCTTCCTTTGTTGGCCGAGAATGATGACTTCAAGAATAAGTTTGGTAGCTTTTAAATGAACTTAGATGAGGTTGTATGAATAATGTAATATAAAATCTAATTCTTTCTAACAATAAAAGATATGAATGGCTGGGATTTAATCTTGCTTTCCAAGATTAAATCTTAGCCTTACACTTAGGTAGAAAGGATAAACATTATCCTTTTGTAAATATTAAACTATCTTTCGGTGTTAGAAATCGCATACTAAAATTTTATCGAACAGGTAAAACACCATACCGGGTAATCAAACATTGCCTGAAAATTAATTCTAGTTATAAAATTCTCATTCCTAAATATTCCTAATCTTAATCCTATAATTTCTCAGTCCCGGGCATTTCTTGGTCCCGGATCAGTGTTTCGGCCCCGATTGGCCGCGGGGCCCGCAAGTTACTATTCATATTTATTTTTTTTGCAAATTTGTTAGGTCGTCCTCATCATTATTGAAACTGTTAGATTTTTGAAATTTTGTCTAATAAAGTTTAAATTAATTTTTAAATAAGTTTTTGAGTGTTACATTACCACCTACCTTAAAAAGAATTTTGCTCTCAAAATTTATTAAAAAAAAAAGTTTCAAAGGACACACATTGTTTTTTCTTCAAACAAGCAATTTCAAACAGTTCAAACAATTTAATCGAATCCTAAACGTTCCTACCTTAGAGTTAGGTGGTGATGTCCCTTCAACATTGACGGTGAAGACCTACTCTGTTGTTGTGGCTTTATAGTTAGTTTTGAATTTGTATTTGGACACTCCCTCATTATATGTGCTGGCCTCCCAGCGATAACATACATTTTTCCCAGTTAAGCAAGGTCTACCCCCATGGTTCTTTCCACATTTCGGACAATCTTGGCTTGTGGTTGACCGTTGTTGTTGTTGTTTATCCCCATGCAGATTGGGCTGAAATGGCTTCCTTTAAGGTAGGGCCTACTCATAATCTTGGCCTTCAGGACCGGTCTCTTATTAGAAGTGTTCTTAGCAGATTGGATGCTTGCCAACTTCTTGTTGGAGTCCTCTGCGTGCCTGCACTTGTTTACCAAAGTCGCATAATCTCTTATCTCTAAGAGTCCCAGGCAGCTTCAATATCCTCACGTAACCCTCCTTTATACTTCATGCATTTCCAAGCTTCATCAGGATTATGCTGGTAGATAGTGCAAAATTTACAGAGCTCTTTGAACTTTGCTGTTTACTCTGCTACACTCATGGACCCTTGCTTAAGTGCCATGAAATCCAATTCCTTTGCGTTTCTCGCCGAAGTAGGGAAGTACTTGTGGTAGAAAGCTTCCTTGAAGATATCCCATGTGACTTCAGTTTGAGAAGCTTGGAATAATCCCTTGGTGTTGACCCACCAAAATTCAGCATCCGCTTCTAGCATGTAAGTAGCAAAAGCAACTTTCTCGATCTAATCAGGAAAAAACTGAAAAAATCTTCTCCATGGCTTTAATCTATTCTTTTGCTTTATTTGGATTGAAAGCTCTTTGAAAAGGGAAAGGATTTGCTTTCCTGAACTCTGAACTTTTGGTATTCCATGTCCACTTCTACTCCTCCAGGATTCCCAACTGGATTTCCTTCATGTTAATCCAACCTTTCCATCATCCTATTGGCTGTTACAGCTTGTTCTCTCATAGCTACTGCCATCTCACGAAAGGTGTCCATTATACCAACTGCGTCTCTCGCACCGTTCCTAGTACGCCAATTTGAAGTCATCGATTCCTATCACACCAAACAAGAAATATTGAGTTAATCAAGCTCAATACCAAGCTAAGTGTGGCAGCAACCCACAACATCCCAACCAGTCATACACATATATAGAATTATAATGCATGACATTGACTAAGGAAGCATAGCCAGTCCATTCCTCAAGGTCCTACAAGGATGAACTGCTCTAATACCATAATATAACATCCTCCCATGTACAACCTTATCCTAAAGTCATGGCAATGTACTCGAGAGTTGTTACTTCAAAATTTACGGACATTTCTAAATTATTTATAGCAAGAATCGGTTGAATCGTGTAGTCACTAACTTGTGATTCTATCAAAATATATAGCAAGGAAACAAAGTATTTATTTAGTACAAGTCAAGTACAAAAGGAAGCTCTTCTATGAGCTTTAGTACACATTTGTTCTTTACTACATTTACAGAAACATGTACATATCTAAGTGCAACAGATAAAGTTTCCACTACTAAACTACAAAAATTCCAATTCAGTCTTTCTTGTAGGGGCTTCATTGTTATCTGGAATCAACCTGGAGATGACACGAAAATAAACACATAGGGGTGAGAATTCTAAAATTCTCAGGAGGCATCTCCAAAACATATAATGAAACACATGTCATCGCTATCATCCCAGCCACTTCGGTTTATTAGTAAAATTGTGAGCATGTAACAAATTTCAAAGGTTCATTTTAAAGTTCAAAAATCATTTTTCCAAAGTGGGTTTATTTTAATTACTCAATCACTCAGTATACATATGTCATACTACTCAATATTATAATAATTTATTCTCAACCTTACGTGCCCTTGGTACGTCAAAGGGACCTTTTGTGCCCTTTTCAGACTAAAGGGACCTTTCCAGTGCCCTTCCAACTAAAGGGGACCTTTTTGTGCTCTTTTCATACTAAAGGGGGCTTTTTCTTTACTTAATACATACATCATCCTCAAGCTCACATTACTATATGCATTAGCATAGTTTCTTAATTTCATAATGTTTCAAACATATATATATATAATTCATTTATCACGTTTCTTTCTACCAATGCACGCTTAAAGCTCATATATACAATCAATCACAAGTGATTCTCATTCATTTCTCATATACCAATCTTTAATGTTACAAGGATGCATTCATATACATCATACTTGAACCAAAAATCATTTTACTTCTAAATCAAGAGTTTAATTCATTTCTAGTACAAAGAAAACATTTGGCATAATTCAGACTTATGGAGCATGATTTATTTCACCAATCAAAAAATTAATTTAAAGGCTATAAAAATTCCATAAGATACTTCATTATGTTCACAAGGCATCATAAAAATTTCAAAGTAAGAATCATTCTCTAGATATGGTAAAAAAATTTACAAATTTAGTGGTCAGATGCCACTTACACTTAGCTTAAACCAACTCTCATAATTTTTAACCCTAGCAAATGATTGAATCAACTCAAAAGAAAAATCATAGTTATACTTTAGGATGTTGTCAACACTCTAAAAAAATTTCAAAGGATAAATCAATCATTTGTTATGGTAATAAAATTAGACAAATTTACAGCTTCTATTCCAACATTTCAGGGCATCTATACAATTTCGGTTATTAGTTTTTTTAAAGCAGTTAACTCAAAATCAGAACCCAAGAAAATTCATGAGACTAGCCCAAGATGTTAGCTCAAACATATATTTTTTCAGCTCATGAAAATGCTTACAACATGCCCAGAGAAATCATGATCATACACGCCTATAAAAAACTCGAAAATCCAGCAAGTATCACTCAACATCTTTTTAACAAAATTGGTTTTTATCATCATCCAAACACACCATCAAAATTAACACATCAATATCCATGTATTATCGACCAATACAATAAAAAATTTTGGACCTAACTCAATCATAACTCATCAGAATAAATTTGAAGAAAAAGGGCAAAGAAAACCCTACTCTTGGAAGATAGTGGATCCTTGGCTCCAAGGTGCTCCAAGATTGATTTCCTTCACTTCAAGGCCACCAATTCCAGCCCCAAACCTTCCTTAGGCAGTGAGGAAGTGAGGTACCAAGGTAAGTAATGATGATGAATTGAAATTTCAATCGGTTAGATATGTAGATTATGATGAATAGAACAAGTTTGGTGAATGAAGTTTATGGTTTTGGCAACTTTGGGCAAGGATTATGGAGGTTTGAAATCAAAACTTGAACACTTGAGAAACAAAAATGGAGTTTGCTGTATGCTTCCTTTGTTGGCCGAGAATGATGACTTCAAGAATAAGTTTGGTAGCTTTTAAATGAACTTAGATGAGGTTGTATGAATAATGTAATATAAAATCTAATTCTTTCTAACAATAAAAGATATGAATGGTTAGGATTTAATCTTGCTTTCCAAGATTAAATCTTAGCCTTACACTTGGGTAGAAAGGATAAACATTATCCTTTTGTAAATATTAAACTATCTTTCAATGTTAGAAATCACACACTGAAATTTTATTGAACGGGTAAAACACTTACTCGGGTAATCAAACATTACCTGAAAATTAATTCTAGGTATAAAATTCTCATTCCTAACTATTCCTAATCTTAATCCTTTAATTTCTCAGTCCCAAGCACTTCGGTTGGATCTAAGGTTTCGGCTTTCCGACAAGTCGCGGGGCTTGCTAGTTACTATTCACTTTTTTTTTGCGAATCGTTAGATCATCCTCATCATTATTGAAACTATTAGATTTTTGAAATTATGTCTAATAAAGTTCAAATTAAGTTTTAAATAATTTTTCAGGTGTTACATGGAAACTAGACCAACCTTGGTTGGGTAGCTTGTCCCACATCGATTGGAGTGGGGAACGAAGCATGCCTTATAAAGGGTGTGGATACCTTTCCCATGTAGACGCTTTTTCCTCTGAAAAGGGGGAAGAACAAAACTGTGAGGGTGCTCAATCCGGGTTACCTGGCACGACCGAAAGCGGACAATATCTGCATCGCTGGATCACCTGGGCTATTACAAATGGTATCAGAGCCTATACCTCTTCCAGGCGGTGTGGTTCCTGGACGAACCAAGCGGAAGCTAGTAAGCATGTAACGGGGATGAGGTAGGGAGTGATCGCTGTGCGAAAGACACAGACAAGGAGCGGCTCCTGCCTACAAGTGGAATGGGTACATGAATGAATCGATTAAACACCCGAATGAGAGGGATCCTGAGTCTATATAGGTATGGGACTATCAGTTAAGGAGGGTTTATATGAATTGATTGGTACTACCTATGCCACAAAGATGCATCTTTCTTTTGGTAGCCCATCACGAAGAACTCCATAGTTAAGCGTGCTTAACTTGGGGTAATTTTGGGATGGGTGACCTCTTGGAAAGTTTTCCCAGGAAACGTGTGAGTAAAGACAAAACACGTTGAAAAGACCCATGTTGATTTGTGGGGACAGTCATCAATCCATAAAGCGCAGGGGATGTTACAAATGGTAGAGCTTGGACTGAACAAGTGTGCCAGTGGGCGCTGGGCCCTTCAGGGGTGGAAACTAGACCAACCTTGGTTTGGTAGCTAGTCCTACATCGATTGGAGAGGGAACGAAGCATGCCTTATAAAGGGTGTGGATATCTTTCCCATGTAGATGCATTTTCCCTCCTAAAAGGGGGAAGAACAAAATCGTGCGGGTGCTCAATCCAGAGGTTACTCTGCACAACCCCAAAGTGGACAATATCTGCATAGCCTGGTAGCCTGGGCTTTACATACCACCTATACAAATAATAGAAAGAAACGTGGAACAACTTCGAGAAAATTTGTCTCTTTTGTAAAGATTGTGTCAAGCGAGAGAATGATCCAAGGAGTATACGTGAGAATTTGAGTAAAGTATATGAGATGACTAAATTTTGAGGGCAAAATTTTTTTAAGGGGTAGAATGTAATGACCCAATTTTTTAGTATTGTTGTGATAAAATAATTAAATGTGAATAATCTATAGGGATTTTAAAAATTTTGACAGACATAGTTATGATCACAACAATATGAGGATTTTATAAAAAAAATAATAATAATAATTTAATATTATTAAAACTCAATATAATAATATTTTAATTAGGGATATAAATGAGACCCTATAAAGGGTATAATGACATAGATAAAATAAGGATAAGGGTAAATAGATATCTTAACGCAGTAAAGTTTCTTTTATGTGTAACACCCTAACTCTTAACCTAATATGCTAGAGTCGTATTTCGGCTAGTTATTAGTTGTTACTCCTTTGATTCAAAAACTTGACTTATCTTTTAAAATACGAGTAAGGAAAATATGACTAAATTTTTCTTTTGAACTTAAAACTTAAAATGCGAGCTGCACATGCGCATAGATACCGATTATTATACGTAAGACATAGCAACCAAATACACGTCATCATAGCAATCATAAATAAACCATAGAGTAGTCACAACACAACTTATAGTATCATATCATAATCACAACATAACTGATGTCCTTATAAATATAAGGACACCTTAAGATACTAAATACATCAAGCAAGTTTAACTAACACAAAACATGACTTTAACAAGGCTAGACTAGTCTTCACGCTTCCTCTACGACCTAATCCGACTAGATAAGGTGATTCCTACACCCGTGCCTCAAGAAAGATCATGAACGATCCGCATCATTCCCGTTTGGAGATGACACGGAAGAAAACAAAGGGGTGAGAAACTTATTCAAGATTCTAGGAGGCTCCCAACTTTAACACAAGTGTCATCGTCATCGTCCCAGTCACTTAGTTTTCATTATGAAAGAGGTCTGCATGCATAAAATTCAATTTTAAACTTCTCAAATCCTTTTATTCCAAAGTGGGTGTCATTTAGCATGAGTCTTAATGGTATGAATGCAACAAATAGCATATGTATGCATGGCAATACCTTGAGCATAACGGCCTATCTAAACAACACATATTACACAATCAAATGCACTAATGGAACAAAAAAAATGAAACATATGCATATGCGTCTTTCACTTGATCAAACTCTTCGAGTTCCTTTCTTAACTTTTCCACCCTCATACATTGCCTCCGAAAACCAACCATCTTACCGTCCCATGATTTTTAACATGGTCACCGAAACTCCTCCTTCCGATCACCTAGGAATGAGCTCAAACCTAACTAGTCATCACTAGATTCACATGGGGAAAAAGAAGGGGAATCATATCTCTTTCTTGGATCACCTCACACAATCTTTAACTCGGGAAGTCCAGAGAATCATTTGCACGTTAGCATATTATATGAAGATGCAATATGATCATGAAATTGTAGGATATCATCAAACATATCATGTTTAGAATGCAAGACCATAACTATGTCATATTCTTTACTTTCGCTCACATGCAACTTTGCCATATATCAAGTAAAAGCATAACGTGCCATTTGCATTCCAATCAACTAACCATAATAACACATAACCTTTCATACACATGGCATTATCACTTTCACGCGCTCTCGATACATCATAAATTTATGTTCACTCGATCACTCACTCATATCATATCTCCTATCTTATAATATTTTATGCATTGACCTTTACGGGTCTTAATCTTGTGTTTGATTATCCTAATGCCCATTATAAACCTTGGATACATCTAAATGATTTCTACTTGTAATTCTCTCTAATTTTTTATGCTTACTAACCCTTCCAAATAGCATTACATACATTGGGCATAATGGGGTTCTAAATCTACGTCTTTGACCCTTTCTAAGTTCCGTCTTTGCCTAAGGCTCTATATTCAATTCCTAAACCAATTATTAGGGATTCCTACACATATCCATTAATTATAAACCATTTTCCTTAAGTTCAATTATGCTGGAATAGAATTTACAATTTTTATATCTAAGTGTTCTAGAATTATCATTTTAAGTCCTTTCTAGTTATTTATTCTTTCTTAACTTCCCTAAATTGTTCCTTGTTTCACTCAAACATAATTTTACACATCTTAACTCCATAAAATAGAATTAATACAGTGGCCAAACAATCAAGGCAGAACCAAAAAGTATAGCTCACATAATCACATAATTTCATGATTTAAATGCATATAAGTTGCTAGTTTTCACTTGGAATAATTTTAGGAACTTAAAACTCTTTTAGAAACCAATTTATCTTATTAAAATCATATAAATATAGGTGAGGCCAGTAGCTAAATTATTTTGTTCATGAAATAGATTTAAAACATAAAATCTTGTTCATAATATTCTTTGTAACACTCTAATATTTAATCCAACACGCCTAGGACGCATTAAGATTAATTATTAGTTATTACTTCCCTTTGAAACTCATTTGTAAAATTACTTAACGGAAAATACGGGTAAAATTTTTTTTGAAATACGTAAAACAATACGAGCCACCGCGTACAACATAAGTGAAACGTAAAGCGCGAGGAAATAAATCATACAATATAAAGCAAGCAAGAACACTTCAACCATAGAAACAACCATCATAACATTAGATATCATAGTTTAGTACATCAACTTGAAACATAAAAAGCATAAAGTCATACCCATATAAGTGGGAGAGCTTGTAGTACAGAAACATAAAATACAGGAAACATAAATAGCGAATACATGGAAAAGCCCTCAAAAGATCGATTCCAATGCCATGACTACCCTCTCCCTCAATGTGGGCGCATCTCCAGGCGTCACTCTAGCCTCCGCGTGTCCGTATCCTCTCCCCTTCTGACATCCATAAACTGTAGATCCCTCCGAGAAAGGATGAGAAGGGGGATCCTCGACGGATCGGTCTCTGAATACCTCGGGCGAGGAACGTAGTCGGGTAACCCGCACTGCGAAGATGAAGGATGGGCACGATGGTTCTGCTCATCACGGTCGCGTCCTCTCGAAGATCAAATCATCGCCGTAAGGAGAGGTCGAGGTGAAGTGAAAGCTAGAGATCGGAAAAGCAAATGGGCATCCTATGTATGCAAAAATACGCACGGCACAACGACCCTCGAAATGGTAGGGCTGATGGTCTGGATCGTAGTGCACCTCCCACACGGGCGTATCAACAAAAATCATGAACAACGCCATTGGAATCTGAAGACACAACAAGAAAAGAAGATAGAGGGGGTGAGAATTCTTACTAAAGAATCTCATAGGGAAACCTCCTATTCTAGTGTCATCGTTTACGTCCCAGGAACCTTGGGTTTATTTATAAAAAGGTTATACATACAAAGGTTCATTATGAGGTTTTCATAAAAGATAATTATCCAAGGTCCGTGTCTTTTATGATGAACCTTAATGCATGTATGTAGCATAGTAGAACATGAATGGATGGCAAAACTTTATGCAGCAAACAAATAAGGCATCTCATCAATAACAATTTCTCAAAATAGGTGGCATGTGCTTTCTCATGATCAACTTCTCTCTTTCATAAGCAAAAGCTTCACATTTTTTCTCATTTCTCAAACTTGTGACATCATGGTATGTAAAAATAGTAACCAACCCCTGATACTAGGCTATGAGCTCATACCTTGACTAGTCATCACTAGTTCTTACTTATCCTCTTGATAAGCGAATCATAATCATAAAAATAATAATCCTGACTCCAGAGTACGGCAGGGGACCTAAGGAATCACCCATCATGGGACTTTCTTCCTTCTCCGAAACGCATCAACTGGTTAAGACCAAGTGACTTTGTCTGCTTTGGCAAGCTAATATCGATGCCCTCACGATTTTACCTTCTCCTCACGTAGCAGGAGAAGTATGTCGTCTTGAAACGCATCATCTGGTTAAGACTAGTGACATTGTCCGCTTTGATATGGCTCACGACCATACCCTCCACGGGTTTCCTTTCTCTCACCGTATCAAGAGAATGAGTCTCGGCATGTCACATAAAAATCTTTCTTTTCAAAACTTTCTCAAATCCCTCAAATTTGACGGAAATTCGCAGCATAATGTCATTACTCTGAATTTCCTCAAATTTGAGCCATGCCACATAACTCAAAACACACATGTTGTTCTCATGAAATTTCTCAATCAAATCAATCTCTTCATTCAGGAGCATACCTTCCTAACTTATTCATATTTCGCTTTCTCATGCATCTTAAGCACAACATACCACATTATTACAACAACATGTCACAAATACACATATGGCCTCATGCTCATTGTAACACCCTAATAATCAACCCAATACGCCTAGGTCGTATCTGATTAATTACTAGACTTTACTCTTTGCTTCCATTCCTTAATCATGCTTTGAAAATACTTAGTGAAATTACGAGCCATTTTTTTAAAAAACATAATTGAAAACGTGAGCCGTGCATAACGTGGACGATAATCGGATAAAGCAGAAAATAAACAGACATATCATGAAGAACACATCATATTGGCTCTATCATATAATATCCATAATTACATTTCACATAGATATTTTGCCTATCAACAAAGTTAAGCTAGATGTAGGCAATCTAACAAAACATAAATAATATATGGATGGAAAAACATCTATTAACGGCACCTATTTATAACACTCACAGATAGGAATAGATATTGAGTTCACGCTCAAGGTCTAGCAATACGTTCCTCAAGGATAATAAGCTGGTTCACAAGATCACGTGCATCTACCAGGTGAGAGCATCGCAAATCACGAACATCACCATCACTTTCTGAAGACGAGATGGAAAGAAAGAAAGAGGGAATGAGAAACTTATAAAAGAATCTCAGTAAGGTACTCACCTCATATGTATCGTGTCATCATCATCGTCCCCAGGAACCTCGGGTTTCATTATGAAAATGTGAGCATGCTAAGATTCATTTAATTAGTTTGGAAATATACTTTACCGAGGTCCATTCATTTTAATCATGCGTCTTATAATGCATCATAAACTTAGCATGTCATGTTTATAATGAACTTTTCCTTTCATATATAATAACATAGTTATGCATAAAGTCACATCATATTCCTCATCATCATTTCATAATACTATGCATAGCAGAACATCATATTTCTCATCATCATCTCATAAATACTATGCATAGCAGAACATCATATTCACATAATGCATTTACTTAGTTTCTTAGGTGACTTAAAGTTACTTTCATCATCATTTTCCTAGGCCACCCTATACTCCACCCTTTTGGGAGTAATCTAGGTTATGAGCTCATACCTTGCTAGTCGTCACCAGCATATACTTATCCCTTTTGATAAGTAAAAATTCGCTCTACCCTTTTGAGAGAACAGACTAGGGGCAAGAATCACCTTTTCACCGCCTATAGTTTGATGGGTCCAAAGGATCATTTTCTCATATATTTTGAGTCACCTTTAAGTCTTTGCATGTTATATCAAAATACAATTCTTCATTCATAATCATCATAACATTTTCTCATTTATAGTCTTATGCTGAAATAATATATACCAACTGTAATCATGCATCTGGAGATTCCAGGAAAGAGAGGTGGGTCACAATAAACACGCTTAAATACCAAATCTTTCCTTAGCCAGAATCTTTCCAAATTGCACTCTTACAGTAATACACTTTCTTCCAGGAACAGAATATGTCTTTATTTCATGCATAAGTTTTCATTGTTTGCAACAGCAACTATAACATACAAACCAGAGAATCAATCAATGACACCAAATTCTTAATAAGCATCAAATCACATTTTAAGTACACATAAATTACTAGCTTCTCATAAAATTCTTACAAAGTTTTAAAACTCTTTTAGAACTAATTCTTTTTGTTAATCTTGAAAGAAGTCATAGGACTTTAGGCCTAACTTAACCATGGGACCGATTTATAACTTGAAAGAATGTTCATAATTAAATCTTTCACTTAAGATAAAAGGAGCAAGTCTTGAGCTTAAGAGATTTATGTGATATCTTAGAATCATAAACATGCTATGCAACCTCATTTTAATCTTGTCATTATAAGGTGATAACTTGGAATTATAAACATGATATGCAAATCCATTTCTTTATCTTTAAGATTTAAGGTGATGACTTGAAAATTAAACATGATGCAAGAACTTGAAATATAAACATGATGCAAGAAACTGAAGCGGTAGTCCGCATGGACCAGTAGAGGGAGAAGAGAATCTTAAGAAAGGGAATGCGGTAATCACTGGACCGGTGAAGGGAGAAGAGAATTATTATTACATCTTTTTAAGCTCCAATCTCAAGACTTCTTAAAGAATCAATTCTTTAACTCCAATAATCTTATTTCTTTGCTTGTGATACTTGGGCAAGTCTTTGAGCTCTAAGATCTTTAGGTGATGACATAAAAATAAACATGTCATGCGTTGATTCTTTTAGCCATTATAAAATAAAGTGAGAGCATAAAATAAATATGAGATGCAACTTCTTTATTATCTTTGAAGATTAAGTGACAACTTGAAACATAAACATGAAATGCAAGCTTGGAAATTTAAACATGAATATGCAAGTTCATTTATTCATTCTTGAGAATTTAGTGATGACATAGAAAGTAAACATGGTTATGCAAGGCATAAACTTAAACATGGATGCAAGTTCATTTTATTTCTTTACTAGAGCTCCTCCAAGACTTTAGAGAAATATAAATTCAACCCAATATATCTTAGCAAGACAAAGTGAAAAATACATCTTTCAAGTTCTAAACTCAAGATCATAAAAACATCATAAAAATATTATTCTTTAAAGTTTTGCATCAAGTGGAACTTTCAAGCTTTAGAGGCCTAACTTGTGATGGATTCACAACCCACCCTCAAGGTCCTCATCATCAAGCCATCATCTTAGTCCCACCTAGGCCATATGGCTGAATTGTTCAAAGAAAAGGAAGAAGAAAACCAAATGGAAAAACTAGAGAAAATCCATGAAATCATCATTTTGAACCAAGAACAACACTTAGCAAAGCATAGAAATAAACTTAAAAACAACTCCCTACCTAATTTGATTTGAAAGAAAGGAAGAGAACTTGGTTTCCTTGAGTGAAATGAAGAAAATATCCTTGAAAAGCTGAAGAAAGAATTTGGCTAAAGAAAGAAAGAAAGAAAGCTTTTGGTGCTCCTAAGACTAGAATTTGTGTAAGTTATGAACTAAGCATCTAAACTATCTTCAAGCATGCCTATTTATAGAGATTTTGCAGCTCATAAATGGACAAAGGAAGGAAGGAAATCTGACAAAAAATTAGAGGAAAAAAAATAAGGAAGAAAATCATTTTGTTTGGTGGCTTAAAACATGGAATCATGTTTCCATGTTTTCATGATTCTTTGTTTTCATTCTTGGATTTTTGTGTAATAATTTTCTGACTTATTACTCAATAATTTCAGCATTACAGCCTTGTGGAAGAGGATTTTGTGTGTTCCATGTATTATTTAGGTGTAGGCAAGGTATTCATGCAATTTAGAGAATTTACGGTTAAGGGCTTAAGTGAATTACTAAGCAATTTGGGTGTTTTAAGCAATTTTAGGTTCTAATCAATCTAAATAAATAATTTTGACTCTAGATTAGTAATTAGAATTTAATAAGCTTTAATTTGAGCCTAATATTGCTTAGGTTTCATTAGACAAATCAAAAATCTCAAAAATTGCAAAACTTCACAAAGACAGGGGCAAAATTGTCATTTTACACGTAAGAAATTCGAGGCTTGCGACTCTTAGGAATCGCTCATAACTTTTTTTTTCTAATGTTATATTCCTCTGAGGATTGTTAGGTCTCGAATTTATATAAGAATTACCTAGGGTAATTCGGTAATTTCTAAATGACAGTAAAAGTTGGGGTGTTACACTCATGATATTCACATATTCACATTGTTAAGAGTATACCCACTCGGTCTCATTCTCATATCACACCTTCTATCTCATGGTGTCTTATGCTTTGGCCCTTACGGGTCTTAAACTTATGTCTTAATGATTCTAACTTTCATTATGGATCTTTATTACACCTAAGGGATCATCACCTATAATTTCCTCTAATGTTTATGCTTACTAACATAACCAAATAGCTCTACATCTTTTGGGCAGAATTTTGTCATATGATTACGGGTCCTAGAATCTCTTTTCAACCCTTTCTAAGTTCCGTCTTCGCCTAAGGCTCTATAATCAACTCCTAAACCAATTATGAGGGATTCCTACACATATCCACTAATTATAAACCATTTTTATTATGTCCAATTATGCTGGAACGGAATTTACAATTTGTGCATCTAAGTGTTCTGAATTTCCATTTTAAATCCATTTTAGTTACTTGTTCTTTTCTAACTTCCCTAAATCGTTCCTTACTTCACTCAAACATAATTTTACACATTTTAACACCATAAAACAGAATTTATATAGTGGCCAATTGCACATGGCAGAACCAAAAACATAAGCATCATATAATCACATAATCTCATGATTTAAAAGCATATAAGTTACTAGTTTCTCTTGGAATCATTTTAGGAACTCAAAACTCTTTTAGAAACCAATTCCTCTCATTAAAATCATAAAAAAATAGGTAAGGTCAGTAGCTAAATTATTTAGCTCAAGGAATAGATTTAAAACATAAAACTTTGTTCATAAGGTTCTTTAAATACACTAAGCTTAGAAAAATTCCAAGACATAGACTATGGGCACTTATGATTAGATGAACTCATCTCAAGTCTATCATCATCATCACAAGGCTGAAATGGCATCCTTGAAATGGCTCCATTTTCTAAAACTTTATGTGAGATACTTGGGCAAGTCTTTGAGCTCTAGGATATTTAAGTGATGACATAAACTTAAACATGCAATGCACTTATTTTTTTTTCTTCATTAGAAAATAAAGTGAGAGCATAAAATAAATATGAAATGCAACCTCATTATTATCTTTAAAGATTAAGTGATGACTTGAAATATAAACATGAAATGCAAGCTTGGAAATTTAAACATGATAATGCAAGTTCATTTAGTTATTCTTGAGAGCTTAGTGATGGCATCAAAATAAACATGTTATGCAAGGCATAAACATAAACATGAATGCAACTCATTTTATCTTAACTAGAGCTCTTACAAGACTTTAGAGGAACATTATAACCTTAACCCAATATGTATCTTAACAACATAAAGTGAGCTTTAGAGTTCTTAGCACCAAGTCTTCAAAGAAGCCTTTGGTTTTGAACTTCATCATCAAGCTCAAAAAATGGACACAAAGCTCAACACTTTGTCTAAACAAACATACAAAGAACTAAGTCATATTCTTTATTTTATTGCTCATGGGCTTCAATCTAGAATAAAACTCTTAGAACGCCGACCAACTTTAAGGTTGGCAAGGGTAAGCTTAGAGCTCTTTGAAACCATAGGATTAATTTTCTTAACAAAACTTTTGTGATCTACTTAACATTTTTAACAAACTTTGTTCAAACAAAGGAAGAAGAAATCAAAATCTTAAAAGGGAAAAGGAAGAGGAAACCGAAAACATAAACAAGAAAAAGGAAAGAAACCAAAAGCATATATGGTCCAAGACCAAGTTTTTCAAGCTTTAGAGGTTTCTCACATGGCAACAACAAGCCATTATCTTGAAACCTCATCATCAAGCCAAAGTTTCTCTCATGAAAAGGCCTCATGGCCGAAAAGGAAAAGGAAGAGAAAAAGAGTTTTGAACCAAGAGAAAACTAGAACTTTCTTAAAGAAAACAAGTAAAAACTTTGAAACAAAACCCCTACCTAAGGAAGTCTTTGAAAAGGATAAAAGAAAACTTGATTCTTGAAGAGTTGAGAAGACAAAATCTTCTCTTGAATGTGGATGTGTGTTCGGCCAAGAGGAGAAGTCAAGGAGGATGAATTTTCCTTGAGGTTGTAAGCTTGGAAATGGAAAGTTTGAGTGTTTAAGAGATGGTTTGAGGTGAGGGAGTGGTGGTTTATGGTTGTTTGTGGTGGTTTGTGGTGGTGGAAGGATTCTTTGAGGGAGGAAGAAGATGAGCAAGATGAAGAGAAATTTGAGAGAAAATGCAAGAAAGTGCAAGAAAACTAAACTTGGCAAATGATCTAAAGTGTAACCAAGTTATTCCAAGCTTGGTATTTATAGAAAATTAACACAATGGTGGCTGATTGGAGGGAGGATGGCGACGGTCTTCATGGCCAAAGGGAGAGGAAAATATCTCTTGATTGGTATGGTTGTGAGTATGGGAAAGTATGGTGAGGTATGGCTTCAAATATGGTCCAAAGCATGGTCTTTGGAGTGAAGAAAAATCAACATGTGATGGAATTGAGAGGGAATGTTCGGCCACTCCATGTGCAGCCAAGGGAGGAATGATTTGTTCATGTAATTGTGGTTTAGTGATGTGTTTAAGTGTTTCTTTGATTAAGGTTTTGATTAGGAGTTGTAAGAAAGTGTTTAGGTGAGGTAATGACTAATTAAGGTTGTCAAGACTTGATTAGGAGAGTGATCATGCTAGATTAACAATTAAAATCATTCTTTTGGTCAAATGAGGTATGGGCACAATTCCTTAATTTAAGGAATTGGAGAGAGAAAATACTATTCAAGATTCTATGACTAGGAATCTTGAATTAAAGAATGTAATTAGAATTTAACTAAGCAATCTTAGGTTATAATTAACCTTAATAAATCATTTTGACTCTAGATTAATTATTGAAATAAATTAATCTTCGATTAGAGCCTAATTGTAACATCCTAGCTTTTCTTTAGAAATTGATTGAGGAATGGTTAATAAAAATATTAAAATTCTGACAACGTAGTTATGATGAGCACGACTCCATGAGTAGAAAAAAAAATTTGTGAATAGTATTTTGCCCGCAGGCCGCGGACAACGAAACTGGAGATTTGGGACCCAGAAGTGCCTGAAGTTAGGAAAATATGAGGATTTGGTTAGAAATGTGTGGAAATGAAAACTTTATGCTTAGAATTAATTTTCGGGCAATATCGGTTTTATCGGTAAGGTGTTTACCTCGATGAGATTTCGGTGTATGATTTTTAACATGAAAGATATTTCTATCAACACAAATAAGTGATATTTATCTAATTAAGACATGTGGAAGGCCAAGATTTAATCTTGGAATCGAAGATTTAATCTTAGCCATCCATTGTTGCTTTATGATATAAGTAATGATTACTTTTGTTAAATATCTTACATGCTTTATTATAAGAAGACTAGTCACCAATTTCTCTTCCAAAATCAAGAGAGAATTCGGCCAGCCAAGGGAGAGAAAGACCACCCACCATTGTTGCTCTCAAGTGCTAGTTCTTGAGTTCCAAGTTCAAAAACTCAAAGCTAGAGTTGTTGAAACATCAAAGGTTCTTCACAAAACTTGTTCTGCACCTCACTCTTTATCAATCTAACCGAACAAAAATTTTCATTCCTCATCAAAACCTTGTGTTGTACCTCACTCCTCACTGCTATCAGAGGGGATTGGAGTTGAATTGGGAGCTTTGGAGGAGAAGGAAGCAAGCTTGGTTAGCCTTGAAGCCAATAAGCTAATAGATCACTCAAAGTAGGGTTTTTGCTGCCTATTCTTGTGCAATTTTTCTGATCTATTTTTGCATGAATAGTCTGAAATTTCTTATGGTAATGATGGATAATATGTTGATATTGATGTGTGAATTTTGGTGGTGGGTTTGGATGTTGTTAAAAAGGGGTTTTTATCAAAGGAAATTGGAACTAGGCTGTTAGATTTCTAGTTGTTCTGCAAGTAGTAATTATGCATGAATTTTCTGGTATATTTCTGGGTAATTAGATGATCTGTAAAAATTATATGTTGTAGTGGACATCTTAAACTAACTACATGAATTTTCTTAGGTGTTAATTTTAAAGTTTGCCTTAAAAAAATTAAGAACCGAAATGTGTCTAATGCTGTCTTGGATGTTGTAACAGAAGAAATAAATTTGTACGATTTTATTATCATAGTAATTGATTGAGATAGCTCATGAAATTTTTACACAAAGCTAATAACATATTGAAGTGTCACTGTAAATTTTCTTGTGCATTGGTTCCATCAATTTGTAGGGTTAAAAATTGCAGGAACCCGGACTGGCTTGAATTGGTGGCCCCTGACCACCAAATTTTTATATTTTACTGAAGTAATTATAAAACTATGATTGTCCTCAAATTTTTACAGGTTATTCTAGACATATTGAAGTGTCATATATAATTTTTGTGACTCTTGGGATGGCTATTTGAATACACCAATTAAATGTTGAACCTAGAACAGAAATTCTGCCAAGGTGCTAGAATGTGAAAATGGCTGGAATTTCATGATAGTATGATATCTATTCCAAGTCTATGGCATATGAATGCACACTAATTGTTTCAATTTCTTATTCATGAACCTCTAATATAATTGAATATTTAATTGTAAGGTAAACATGTTTTTGAAAAGAAAAGGAGTATATGATGCGTTATGTGAAACGTGAGAAATACTATGTACACATTATGCTGTTATTTGAACATATGGGAAAACAAAAACAAGGCTTAGAGGGGATAGAGAGGGAAGGCAAAAGTAAGGACTTCCCTAGAAAATTATAAGTCATAGACGTATCGGCTAGGAATAGAACTGTGTGTGATCCGGAAATGGAAAAAATGAAGTCCGATGATTACGAATAGGAATGAGCTCATGTCCTCAGTCTATTGTCCTCTATGAAATTATTAAATGTGTATGCGGCTCTTTGTGAAACTAAGCCTTCCCTATATTGATAAATTGAGAAAAATACGTGGAATTGAGTTTATGGTTGTACATAATAGTACCTACATAATAGTACCTGATTGACTCCTGTGCCATTCTAAGTTTTCTGATCTATAGATTTTAGGATTGCTATTTATGCCCTTTATATGAATATTGTATATGCATGAACTTCTTTCTGGACTATGTGTAGCCTCTGAGGAAACTACCTACTGAGAATTTTACAATGTTCTCACCCTCCAGCTGTGTGTATTGTATTGTTCAGATCCGCAGAATGCCGTCCCTGTATTTTTCTTTGACTCGCCACAATAGGTGTGGCAATACGACCCTGCATTGGATTCCATGTACGCCGTCCTTACTCCCAGTTCCATATATATATGTTTTCGGTCATTCCTTTAGTACTTCAGTTTTTGCCTAGAGCTTCAACCCCGCCTTTCCTTTACGAGTGTGCCTCTCCATATGGCACATCCTAATGTGTTTGAGGTCCCCTTGCTCCACCCGCACACCCGCCAGGCCGCACCCATTTCTTCGTCCTTCGTTCGACTCTAGACCCTCTGAGGGCCCAGGCGCCCAGTGGAGGTGAGGACATCACACCGATGGCCAATGGCTTCCTGGAGGAAGGCAAGACTTTCAGAGAGGTTGGCATGTACATAGCAGGAGTGTAGTGTTAGGGCTTTACCAGCCTAGGATGTATTATTAGTTCTTTTTTTGTCGTTGTATCTATATGATATTTTGTCGGGCTAAATATTTGAGCAGGTTAGGTATTCAGGGGGTCTAGCCTCGTTTGCTACAGAGTTTTGACTAGTTAGGGGTTGTTTCGTATTTGTTTTTATTATGATGTATATATTGTAACTTGGACATGATGTTAATGTATGTGAATATGGTTGTGGCAACATATGTATTAAAACTCTTTTCTCACTGGAATTTTTCGACTAGTATCAATCAAGAACGTCAGGAAATCTCTACTAATTACTATGTCAATACTCGAGTAGAATATGGTAATTGGGAGGGTGTTACACTAATATTGATTAGGTTTGCTTAATTACGTCATTAGGCTCACTATACATGTTCTAGAGGCAAAATGGTAATTTTGCACTAAACCTGCTCGGGACCTGCAAAACTAAACATCAAATGCCACTCATAAACATCATTCCAAACTTTCTGGAAAATTTTCAGGCTCAAACGGCACCTTTACCCGCGTAAAACGCTGCAAGGGTATTTTGGTCATTTTAGCCAAAGTTTAGAAAATGAGATTTTCAACTGGATATCAAATGTAACGATATAATCTTTTTTAAACATTGAGTTGACCCATTCGAGGATATTGGGTAAATCGTCCTTTAATTCTGGGAATGACCTTAGGAGCATTTTGGTCATTTGTACTCAAATAGAAAAAATGGGCGTTACATTCTTTTTAACTAAGCTTAGAAAAATTCCAAGGCATAGGCTATGGGCACTTATGATTAGATAAACTCATATCAAGTCCATCATCATCATCACAAGGCTAAAATGGCATTCTTGAAATGCTTCCATTTTCTAAAACTTTATATATGATACTTGGGCAAGTCTTTGAGCTCTAGGATATTTAGGTGGTGGCATAAACTTAAATATGCTATGCACTTTATTTTACTCTTCATTATAAAGTAAAGTGAGAGCATAAAATAAATATGAGATGCAACCTCATTATTATTTTTAAAGATTAAGTGATAACTTCAAAATATAAACATGAATGCAAGTTTGGAAATTTAAACATGATAATGCAAGTTCATTTATTTATTCTTGAGAGCTTAGTGATGGCATCAAAAAATAAACATGATATGCAAGGCATAAACTTAAACATGAATGCAAACTTATTTTATCTTAACTAGAGCTCTGCAAGACTTTAGAAGAATATTAATAGCCTTAACCCAACATGTATCTTAACAACATAAAGTGAGCTTTAGAGTTCTTAGCACTAAGTCTTCAAAGAAGTCTTTGGTTTGAACTTCATCATCAAGCTCAAGAAAATGGACTAAGAGATAAACAACAATACTTATCAAAGCAAACATAAAAAGAACTACTCATATTCTTCATTTTATTGCTCATTGGCTTCAATCTAGAGTAAACTCTTAGAACGGCCGACTAACTTTAAGGTTGGCAAGGGTAAGTTACAGCTCTTTGAAAACATATGATTAATTTTCTTAAACAAAACCTTTAGTGAGCTACTCAACATTTTTATCAAACTTTGTACAAATAAAGGAATTAAAACCGAAACCATTGAGGAAGAAAGGAAGTAAGAACCGAAGTCTTGAGTAAGGAAAAGAAAAGGAAACCGAAATCATCTATGGTACAAGACCAAGTTTTAAGCTTTAAAGGTTTCTCACATGGCATCACAAGACCATTATCTTGAAACCTCATCATCAAGCCAAAGTTTTTCTCATCACAAGGCTCTAAGGCTGAAATGAGAAGAGGAAAAGGAAGAGCTTTGAAAACCAAGAGAAAACTAGAACTTTTCTTAAAGAAAGTAAGCAAAACTTGGAAAATAAACCCCTACCAAATGAAGTCTTTGAAAGAGATGAAAGAAAGCTTGATTCTTTGAGGAAATGGGAAAACAAAATCTTCTCTTGGATGATGATGGGAATTTAGCCAAGTGAGGAACTCAAGAAAGATGAATTTTCCTTGAAAGTGTGAGCTTGGAAATGGAAAGACTGAGTGTTTGAGAGGTGGTTTGAGGTGGAGTGGTGTTTCAAGGTTGTTTGTGGTGGTGAAAAGGTTTCTTTGGTGGTGGGGGAAAAAGAACAAGATGAAGAGAAATTGAGAGGAAAAGAGAGAAAATTGCAAGAAAGCTTAAACTTGGCAAATGATGTAAAGTGTAACCAAGTTCTAAAGCTTGGTATTTAGAAAAAATGAAATAATGGGGCTGAAATGGGGGAGGGGAAGGCTGATGGTTTCAAGGCCTTGGGGAGGAAAATGTCTTCAACAATTTGTCATTCAAAGGCATAGTTGGAAGTACGGCTATGTATGGCCAAGGCATGACTTGAGGTATGGTCTTTGAGTGAAACAAAATCAACATGTGACACAAATAGGAAGGGATGAATTCGGCCAGCATTTCATCCAAGAGGAAGAGAAGTTTTGTTCATCTAATTGTGGTTTAATGATGTGTTTAGGTGTTTCTTTGATTAAGGTTTTGATTAGGAGTTTCTAAGTGTAACATCCTAATAATTAACCTAATACACCTAGGCTGTATGATTAATTACTAGATTTTACTTTTGCTTCCGTTTTTTGATATAAACTCTTAAAAATACTTTAATGAAAATATGGATAAATTTTTTTTAAAAAAACTTTGAAAATAAAACATGAGCCATGCATACTAAGTAAACCCATCATCCTTCTAGCGTGAAATAAAAACTAATCACTTGTTTGCACAACAATAACATGAATAATCACATCATCACATATAATTATAACATAAACAGTATTCGTTCCACATTAAATATCAAAATACTCAACAAATAGATATTATGCCCACCAATAGAGTTGGGCTAGGTCTAGTTAATCGAACAATACATAAATAGTATATGGATGGAAAAACATCCATCAATGACACCTACTAATAACACTCCAGAGGGGAAATAGATATCTGAATATACGAGCGAAGTTAGCAGGATCAAGTTCAGTGACCAGATTAAAGCCTCAACGTGATTCACGAACACTTCCTTTTATTTCTGAAGACGAGATGGAAAGAAAAAAAATAGAGGGAGTGAGAAACTTATAAAAAGAATCTCAGGGGTACTCACCTCATGATGCATTGTGTCACCATCATCGTCCCAGGAACCTCAAGGTTATTATAAAATAGTGAGCATGCTAAGATTCATTTATTAAGTTTAGAAAAATACTTTACCGAGGTTCATTAATTTTAATCATGCGTCTTATAATGCATCATAAACTTAGCATGTCATGTTTATAATGAACTTTTCCTTTCATCAACACATCATATTCCTCATTATCATATCATAATAACATGCATAGAAGAATATCATATTTCATTTCTTTAGTGTCCTGGGTGACTTAAAATCTTGTCATCATCATCATTATTTTCCTATGGGCCACCCTATACTCCACCCTTTTGGGAGTAATCTAGGTTATGAGCTCATACCTTACTAGTCGTCACTAGCATATACTTATCCCTTTTGATAAGTTAAAATCCTGACTCTACCCTTTTGAGAGAACGAGCTAGGGGGCAAGGATCACCTTTTCACCACCTATAGTCTGATGGGTCCAAAAGATCATTTCCTCATAAGTTTAAGTCACCATTAAATCTTTGCATGTTATATCATAATCATCAGGATGCATGAACATTCTCATTGTTTGCAAAAGCAACTATAACATGCAAGCCATGAAATCATTTAATAATATCAAATTCTCATTAGGCATCACATCATCATATAACTGACATTCCAAAGCATGAAAAGATGTCATCTAAAATTCTCACAGGAAGCTCCCTTAAATAACCGAACTCTAAAATTAGGTAACCTTAATTATCAAACTAATTTCTTATGCATCTAAGGGATTTATTACCATCAATTATAAGCCTTAAGAACATTATTAGACTATATGGGGTAGCATAGAGTAAGTTGTTCTTAAGGTTTTGTGCTAGAAGTTACGTTTTTAACTCTTTCTCATTCCGGCTTTCCCTATGATGCTAAAATTAATTACTAAACCAATTATGAATCATTGCCCCTTATCTAAACATAATAAAATCTGGTTCTTAAGGCCACTAAAGGTTTTGGACAGAATGCATAAATTTCATTCTCTAAAGTTCTAGAAATCTTGCTTTTACGATTTTCTAGTTGCTAGTTTCATTTTTAGTGTTCGGGTCAATCCTATACTAATTGTTACCAAGATTTTTCATGACTAACCAATATTAGGTAGAATTATAACATACTAAAACATATTTGGTAGTGGATCAACTTAAAGAGATCAAAGACTAGTATTAACCTAGCTTTAAGGTTTATTTATGTAGCTAGTTTTTCTTCTAACATGCATAGAATTGTTCCCTCATCATTAAACATAATAATCACAACTTCAAACATATCAAATCATCATCATACAGTAGTAGTAAACTCAGATCAGTTACTAAATCATGAACCTCACATAATTGCATCAAATCACATTTTAAGTGTACATAAGATACGGTTTCCGTAAAATCCTTGCAAAACCTCAAAACTCTTTTAGAAACTAATGCTTTTTGTTAATCTTGAAAGGAATTATAGAACTAAATCAGTAGCTATTTAAAATCACTTTAGGCCTACCTTAATCATGAGGCCGATTTATATATTGAAAGAATATTCATGATTAGAATTTTCACTTAAGATAAAAGGAGCAAGTCTTGAGCTTAAGAGATTTATGTGATATCTTAGAATCATAAACATGCTATGTAACCTCATTTTAATCTTGTCATTATAAGGTGATAACTTGGAATTATAAACATGATATACAAATCCATTTCTTTATCTTTAAGATTCAAGGTGATGACTTGAAAATCAAACATGATGCATAAGATTGAAATATAAACATGATGCAAGAACTGGAGCGCGTAGTCCACGGAACCAAGTGGAGGAGAGAATCTTAAGAAATCGAAGCGGCGGAGTTCACACTTGACCGGTGAAAGGAGAAGAGAACTCTTATTACATCATATTAAGCTCCAAACTCAAGACTTCTTAAAGAATGAATTCTTTAACTCCAATAATCTCAAGAAAGCTTTAGAGTTTTTATTACCATGGTTCCAACTTTGCTTGTGATACTTAGGCAAGTCTTTGAGCTCTAGGATCTTTAAGTGATGACATAAACATAAACATGTCATGCGTTGATTCTTTTAGTCATTATAAAATAAAGTGAAAGCATAAAATAAATACGAAATGCAACTTTTTTATTATCTTTAGAGATTAAGTGACAACCTGAAACATAAACATGAAATGCAAGCTTGGAAATTTAAACATGAGGTATGCAAGTTCATTTATTTATTCTTGAGAATTTAGTGATGACATTAAAAGTAAACATAATTCTGCAAGGCATAAACTTTAACATGGATGCAAGTTCATTTTTATTTCTTTACTAGAGCTCCTTCAAGACTTTAAAAGAATTATAATTGCGACCTAATATATATCTTAGCAAGACAAAGTGAACTTTAGAGATTTCATTATTGAGCTATCCTAGAAAACTTTCTTAGGCCTTAAGGCCGAAATCAAATGGCAAGAAAAGGAGAAGTTCAAGAGTCATCTAGAAATGAAAAATTGTTAAACATCATTTTAAACTAAAAACAAAGCTTAACAAGAAATGAAACATAAGTGTCAATATATTTTTCAAGTTCTAAACTCAAGACTTTCATCATAAAAACATAGTTCCTTCAAAACTTTAAAACTAATGAAACCTTCAAGTTTTAGAGGTCTAACTCATGAAGGCTTTGCAACCAACACTAGGAACCTCATCATCAAACCATGGTCTCATCATTACAAAGGCCACAAGGCCGAAATATACAAGAAGAAAAGGATAAGGAAAACCGAAATATGAAGCAAGGAGAAAGTACATAAAATCATCATTTTTAACCAAGAACAACACTTATCAATACTTAGAATTAAGCTTAAAAACAACTCCCTACCTAATTTGTTTTGAAAGAAAGGAAGAGAACTTGGTTTCTTTGAATGAAATGAAAGAAAATCTCCTTGAAAAACTGATGTTAAGGTTTTGGCCAAGGGGAGGAAAGAATGAGAGCTTTTGAGCTTTGGAAAAACTAGAAATGTGTAACTATGATTCAAGGCTTCTAACACTCCTCAAGTATCCCTATTTATAGAAGATTTTGAAGCTCATAAATGGACAAAGGGAGGAGGCATAATCGGAGATTTTTCATGGGGAACAAAGGGTGGAAAATCATTTTTTGTTTAAGGCATGTTTTATGCCATGTTTTAAGGATTTTTTTGGCTTTTTCTTTACATGAAGCTTTGTGCTAAATTTGACAAAGTTTCTAATGCATTGTGGCTCCATTATTTCAGCCATTTGCAGCCCATGGAAGAGAAATTTGTGTGTTCCATGTATTATTTAGGTGTAGGTAAGATATCTTTGCAAATTAGAGAATTTGCAATTAAGGGCTTAGGTGAATTAGTAAGCAATTTGGGTGTTTTTAAGCAATTTTAAGTTCTAATCAATCTAAATAAATAATTTTGACTCTAGATTAATAATTAGAATCTAATAATCTTTAATTTGAGCCTAATATTGCTTAGGTTCGCTATACGAATCAAAAATCTCGAAATTCGTAAAACTATAAAAGAGGGGACAAAATGGTAATTTTACTTAAAAATTGCCCGAGACCACCCGAGCTTAACTAATGGTTAATCATAGCTTAAAAAATGTTTTAAAACATTTTAGTGAGGTTTGCTTTACCCACGCAAATTGGAGTTAAAAAAAGGGGCGTTTTGGTCATTTCGCGTCGGAGCTCAAAATTAGGATTCTTCTCCTCTAACACACATAATAAAAACAATCCCTTATTATCATCAAAACATCCCTAAAGGATGGGTGGGGCCCACGATCCTCATTTTCCTGAGTAAAATAATCTCAGGAGCATTTTGGTTATTTTACACGTACAGAAAATTGGGTTTGCAACTCTTCGAATTGCCCATATCCTTTCTTCTAATGTTATATTCCTTTATTGAGGATTGTTTGGTCTTGAATTATATGAAAAATTACCTAGGGTAATTCAGGAATTTCTAAACGACAGGAAAAATTACAGTATAAGTTGGGCGTTAGGAAGAAAGTGTTTAGGTGAGGTAATGGTCAATTAAGGTTGTCAAAACTTGATTTAGGGAGTGATCTTGCTAGATTAACAAATTAAAAACTCTTTTCAAGTCAAATTAAATCATAGACACAATTAATTGATTTAAGGAATTGGAGAGAAATTTACTATTCAAGATTCCATGACTAGGAATCTTGAATCAAAGAATGAGATTAGAGTTTAGTTAAGCAATCTTAGGTTTTAATTAACTTTAATAAATTATTTTGAAAAGATTAATTATTAAAATTAATTAATCTTCAATTAGAGCCTAATATTGCTTAGGTTTGGTTAATTACATCATTAGGCTCATTGTACACGTTCTAGGGGCAAAATGGTAATTTTGCACTAAAATCTCTGACCTTTCCTGCTACTAACCATCATAACCCACTCATAAACATCATTCCGAACTTTCTGGAAAGTTTCAGAGCTCAAACGACACCTTTACCCGCGTAAAACGCTACAGAGTATTTTGGTCATTTTGAGTCGAAAGTTTGGAAAATGAGTTTTTCACCTCAATATCAAAAATTACAGTTATAATCCCCTTCAAACATTGAGTTGGCCCATTTGAGGAATGCCAGGTCGCTATCCTCAAATTCCAGGCAAAGATGACCTCAGGGCATTTTGGTCATTTGTACTCAAATAGAAAAATTGGGCGTTACATTATGTCAATTGGGTACCGAAATGGTAATAATTGGTACACCGAAATGGTAATAACCGGACACCATAACACTAATCTGTATAAATAATGGATATTATCATATCTTATATAATTTTTACTTAGGACAATTGAATAAATATGGACATTTCTAATACCGATACAAGATAAATCGATCCGGAAATATTTTACTCTTTACCTTCTCTCCAAGTTTGTTTTATTATATAAAGGAAAAGAAAAAGAAAAAGGGCTTTTCTTCTCTGTTGGGGAGCTTCACGTTCTCCTCTTCTTTCTTCATTCTTTTCATTTCTTTCTTCTTCAAACTCCATGAAAGCTCCATATTCTTGAAGATTATGCCTAGATAAACACTTAAACTAGTTCAAGAACAATTCCTTTACATCAAACTCAAACCAAAACCTTCTTTTTCATCTTCATATATGTCTAAATAGCCGCATATATAAGGGCTGAATGTTATCCAAGTGGCCTCAATTAACTCAAGAGGGGGTGAATTGAGTTCAAAAACTTTTTCTTAGATTTCACACTCTAATCACTTTTTCAAAGAGTTTTAAAGATATGACTCAAAAACTTAATTTATTAATGCAATTGCAAGAGATTTATGAATGTAATTATGTATATGAACATGATTAACAAGACAATGAAAAATAAATTTGCAATAAATGTAAAGAGATAAGAGAAGAGAAATTGCAAACTTGGTTTATACTGGTTCAGTCACTCTTGTGGCCTACATCCAGTTCTCTCAAGCAACCCACTTGAGAGTTCCACTATCACTTCAATCTTTACACTTTGAAGAGCACTCTTACACCTTGGGATCCCTCACCTTTGTGTTTGAGTCTCTTAAGAACCAAGAGATACCCCACTCTTGTTCTATCAAGGGATGCCCACCCTTGTACACAAACTTGAAAAAGTATTACAAGATATCACTCTCTGAATAGAGTAGATGTTACAAATTGAAGCCCTATAAGGTTTCTCAAGAATAAGACAATTTGGCCAAGTATTGATCTCAAAGATTGATGATTGATAATGATTGAAGAAAATGATCTTTGTAGTATGTTTTCTATCTTTAAAGTGTGTTAAAAATAGGTATTTATAGAAAACAATTTGTGTAGACCGTTAGGAATTGATCCCATAGGATGTGTCTCTTCAAAACACACCTTTTCACACATTTTAGGGCATGGTAATCGATTACACTAAGTTGTAATCGATTACATAGTTCAAATATTTGAAAACAAGCAACGGTCACTTTTGGTAATCGATTACATTTATTGTGTAATCGATTACACGTGTGAAATTTCAAATTCTAGTCTATGAACAGATTGGTAATCAATTACTTTATGTTGTAATCGATTACATGGATTTCAGAAAATGAAAAAAAGAAAGGTTTAACATGATTTGAAGATATTCTTCCATTCTAAAACCATTTTAAAAGATCTTTGACATAAATCCATTCCTTTCAAATCAAACTTGTATTTTCACAAAACAAACTTCTTCATTAAGAACATATGAAATAATTCAAAATAAATTTTCCATAGATCAAAGTATGATTAACTAGAGAATGGCCAAATAGACTTATTAATGAAACCTTTTAACAAGATTAATCTAAGTTCTAGATATCCTAACCATAGGCTTGATCAAATGCTTGTACATCTTTAAGAACTCCATGTCATTTTGCTTCTATTCTTTTTGTCTCGTTTATTCATTGGCATCATCAAAACCTACAACATAGCATTCACATTCTCCCCCTTTTTGATGATGACAACCATCTTAGGTGAGGAGCAAAAATAGATACATGACAAATATACATTGCGTTGTGTTCACTCCCCCTAAGAGTATGCATGGTTTTCCATTAAAAATAGATATGCAAAAATAGATATGCATGCATGCTCCCCCAACATTTACTCACCATATTTCTCTCCCCTTTGGCATTATCAAAAAGAATGAAATATCACAAAGCATCAAATATCACAATCAACAACCATAGCAATCATCAAAACCGACATAATATAATCCAGGATATAGATATACCAAAAGTCCGACTATAAGTCATAAGTTCTACTACAAAATATAAGTCCAACTACTTATGATAACCAATAGTCAGTGAGATACGCCATATAAACAAAGTCCAACCAAAAGATAAAGACAAAATAACAAAGTCTAGGAACCAAATAAACTAAAGCTGTGGAGCATCATCGTCAACGAATCGTCGTGTATACCCAAATGACGACGAACGAAACCCATATCACCCTCGAGACGAGACATGCGGGAGTCAAGAGCGTCGAATCGCTCTCCAACATATACACGAGACTACGCAACTCAGAGAGGAGTTCGGACATGGATGAAGACGATGTGTCCGAAGCTACCATACGCGGAGGGAAGGAGTTGTCTCGATCTTCATTTTGAATTTCCCTTTTGCGAACCCATTGATCTTCAAGATTCTTTGCATAGCCAAAAGAGGAAATCGCTCCAGCACCAATAGCATAGGAACGCTGAACAGTAACGAAATGCTCATCATCAAAAGGGACATCAAAATACTCTAGGAACATGGTTATCAGGTGAGCATACGGAAGAGGTGCATTTGCCCGAAGGGCCTTTTGCATCCGATAACGTACAAGATGTGCCCAATCAATTTGGCGACCAGTCAATAGAGCCCAGTAGAATAATATCTTCCTCAGTTAATTGCGCAAGATTTGTGAGCCTAGGGTGTAGAATCCGAGTAATTATATAGTGCATGATGCGACAATTAAAATTCAAAGAACCAGCAAGCAATCTACAAGAAATGTCAGCCCCTTCATGACAGATCATTTGACGGGCATCATGATTGGAGTAATCCTCCTTCCAATCATCAACAATACGGCCCTCGAATTGTTCACCATCAGAGCTCAAATTGGTTATGTTATAAAACAAGCCTTGATCAATGACAATGGGGATTTTCTTAACTTCAAGAAGATGCACCCATCCTTAATTTCCATATTGCAATAAAATAAACGAACTAAATCTGGAAAATGCCTTTTCTTAATAGTCATGAACTCCACTAAGTCATAGTTCTTGAACACTTCATAGCAATCAAAATTTTCAGACTCAAAGAACCCCTTATCTAGGTATTTAGGATCTATTATTTCTCTAGATTGAAAGGATTTGAAATACCTTTCTTCTTGTTCCAGAGTAGAGAAAATGATGAAATCCTAGAAGAGGAGAAGGAGGGAGGTGGAGCCGCGGCTTGAGCACGGGCATTGCGGCGCGGTGGCAGGAGAGGCGGCGAGGTGAAGAAGCGGAAGCGGCGCTCCTAGTTTCGGCGGTTTGCGCGGCGGAGGATGGTTTCTTCCTCTTCGTCGCCCCTGGAGGATTCAGCCATTTGGGGGGCTTTTTGAAAGAAATATTCGGTGGATTTGTAGAGGATGAAGAGATGAGGAATTTGAAGGTTGTATGAGAGTATTTGGTTGAGAAATGAGAGAGAAATCAAAGAGAGAAGGTAGAGAAAGAGAGAGAGAGAGAGAGAGAGAGAGAGAGAGAGAGAGAGAGAGAGAGAGAGTTCTTCGAATGAGGAGAGAGAGAGAAACGGTTCACTAAAACGACCCTGGTAATCGATTACACACTTGTGTAATCGATTACATTGAGCCCAGAATAGGACTCAATGTGCACGCTCTCTGGTAATCGATTACACATAAAATGTAATCGATTACATTGAGCCCAGAATAGGACTCAATGGTGCACGCCTCTGGTAATCGATTACAAATAACTGGAATCGATTACAACGTTTTTTTTTTTTAACAAATAACCAAACAACACAACACAATTGACACAAATAAAATCAACCAAAAAAAAATGATACAAAATAATAGAGCAATAAAAGCTTAAATTCAAACAAATAATCAAACAATCAACCAAGTAGAAATAATATAAACTCAATCAAGTTTCAAGTGCAATACATAATTTAAATTAATTAAATATTAAAGGCTTATAATTTTTAACAATAGAACTAACATATATAGCAAATAACATCACAAAACACACAATTATATGAAATATTTATATTAAATTATTATGAAACAAATATTTTATCAAATAAGCACACAAATACTAAGAACAATGATGGATTATATGCATGAGAGATCAATTATTCCTAGTTCTCTTCTTATATAAAAGAAATTTTCCTTGGACAAGGGTTTTGTGAATATATCTGCTAGTTGTTTATTTGTTTCCACAAATTCTAAAACACAATCACCCTTTTGCACATGATCTCTTAGGAAATGATGTCTAATTTCAATGTGTTTAGTTCTAGAGTGCAAAATGGGATTTTTAGATAAGTTAATTGCACTTGTGTTATCACATCTTATAGGAATATGATCAAGTACTAAGCCATAGTCTGAAAGTTGTTGTTTCATCCAAAGAATTTGAGCACAACAACTTCCTGCTGCAACATATTCTGCTTCAGTGGATAAAGCCACACTATTTTGTTTCTTACTATGCCAAGAAACTAATGCAGATCCAATCAAGTGACATGTTCCACTAGTACTTTTCCTATCAGTTTTGCCAGCAAAATCAAATCAGAATATCCAATTAAACTATATGAGGTGCCCTTAGGATACCATAAACCTATATTTATTGTACCAATTAAATATCTCATAATTCTTTTAACAGCACTAAGATGTGATTCTTTAGGATTAGTGTGATATCTAGCACATAAACAAACACTGAACATTATATCAGGTCTACTAGATAAATAAAGGAGGGACCCGATCATACCTCTAAATTTTTTTATATCTACTGACTTGCCCCCTTCATCCTTATCCAAGTAACAAGCAGTGCTCATGGGAGTAGCAATCTCCTTTGCATTGCTCATTCCAAATCTTTTGAGCAACTCCTTGCAATATTTTGATTGATTGATGAATATGCCATCCTTGGTTTGCTTGATTTGGAGTCCAAGAAAGAAATTTAATTCTCCCATCATTGACATCTCAAACTCACTTTGCATGATATTTGAGAAATCCTTGCACAAAGATTCATTAGTGGCACCAAAAATAATATCATCTACATATATTTGTACCAAGAGTATATCATGCTCCTTTCTTTTAATGAATAGTGTAGTGTCAACCTTTCCTCTTGAAAAACCTTTTTCTAAAAGAAATTTACTCAACCTTTCATACCAAGCCCTAGGGCTTGCTTTAAACCATATAAAGCCTTTTTCAATTTGAAAACATGGTTGGGTAAATCAAAACTTTCAAAACCAGGAGGTTGATCAACATACACTTCTTCTTGAATGAGACCATTAAGAAATGCACTTTTAACATCCATTTGATAAAGTTTAAAATCCATAATAGATGCAAAAGCAAGTAACATTCTAATTGCTTCTAATCTAGCAACAGGAGCATATGTTTCCTCATAGTCAATTCCTTCTTCTTGGTTATATCCTTTAGCCACTAATCTTGCTTTGTTTCTTATTATGACACCATTCTCATCTAATTTGTTCCTAAAAACCCATTTAGTGCCAATAATTGGATGATCATTGGGTCTAGGAACTAGTTCCCAAACTTGATTTCTTTCAAATTGATTTAATTCATCTTGCATAGCAATAATCCAATGTTCATCAATAATGGCTTCATGAATGGTTTTAGGTTCAATTTGAGAAACAAATGCCATATGATTACATGCATCTTTAAGAGAGTTTTGAGTTGTTACCCCTTTTGATATATCACCTATAATATTGTCAAGAGGATGATTCTTTGAAACTCTCCACTCCTTTGGAAGATCACTTGCCCTTGGTTCCTCTTGAAGTAGAGTTTCCTTCTTAGTTTCCTCTTCCTTGGGCTCTAACTCATTTCCTTGAATATGAGTGTTTTCCAAAGTATCTACAAGATCATCAATAATTTCCTTTCTCGGCCTAAGGAGGTTAGTCTCATCAAAAGCAACATGAATAGACTCTTCTATAGTCATAGTTCTTTTATTATAAATTCTAAATGCTTTACTATGTAAAGAATAACCAAGAAATATTCCTTCATCGGATTTAGCATCAAATTTGCCTAAGTTATCCTTACCATTGTTCAAGACAAAGCATTTACATCCAAAGATATGAAAGTGAGAAATATTAGGTTTTCTCCCTTTGTATATTTCATAGGGGGTTTTCTTTAAAATTGGCCTTATCAAGGCTCTATTCATAACGTAACAAGCAGTATTTACTCATCCGCCAGAAATATTTAGGGAGATTTGAGTCATTGAGCATAGTTCTTGCCATTTCTTCTAAAGACCGATTTTTCCTTTCAACAACTCCATTTTGTTGTGGAGTTCTTGGAGCAGAAAAGTTATGCTCAATTCCATGTTCATCACAAAAATTTTCAAAAGAAGCATTTTCAAATTCCCCACCATGATCACTTCTTATGGATGCAATGTTTAAATTCTTCTCATTTTGAATAACTTTTGCAAGTTTTCTAAAGGCATAAAATGCATCACTCTTATGAGCAAGAAACAATGTCCATGTAAATCTAGAATAATCATCCACAATCACTAGAGCATAATAATTTCCTCCAAAACTCATAGTTCTAGATGGACCAAAAAGATCCATGTGCAAAAGTTGTAAAGGTCTAGTTGTTGAGATAATGTTTTTAGATTTAAAAGAAACCCTTACTTGTTTTCCCTTTTGACATGCATCACAAAGTTTATCTTTTTCAAATTTGAGTTTTGGTAGACCAATTACTAGATCTTTGGAGACCAATTTATTCAAGTGATCCATGTGAATATGAGCAATTCTTCTATGCCATAACCATGAATCATCTTCCTTACTCATAAGACAATGTGCATGATTTGAAGGAATATCTTCTAAGTTTATCATATATACATTATTTATTCTATGTCCTATAAACTTTACTTGTTTATCCTTCTTACTTTCAATAAAGCAATAAAGTGAATCAAATAGTACCCAATATCCTTTATCACATAATTGACTAACACTTAATAGACTATGTTTAAGACCATCAACAAGTAAAACATTTTCAATAGAGGTAGAGGGATCTTTACCGACATTGCCAACTCCAAGAATTTTTCCTTTATTGTTGTCCCCATATGTTACATGTCCACTTTTCTTGGGAGTTATGTGTGTAAATTTTGATGCATCTCCCGTCATGTGCTTGGAACAACCACTATCAATGTACCAACTTTGCTTTAAAAGTACCTACATCACAATTTCACAATTTTGATTTAGGTACCCAAATTTTCTTGGGTCCTTGAGTGTTAGAGTTGGGCATAGTGCCCTTTGGAACCCACATCATTTTTCCTACTTTGTGACCATTCTTTCTAATGTAACATGTTGATGCACTATGACCTTTCTTGCCACAGTAGAAACATGTTAGGAATGGAGAACTAGTCATTCCAGAGGACACAAAGAAGTTTTTATAAAACTTTTGTTGGCCCTTGGGATTGTATCCTAATCCGGCCTTATCAAAAACACATCTTTGTTTACCTAATAAAATATCTAAGTTATTTTTTCCAAAGGTAAACTTTGCAAGAGTGTTTTTCAAATCATCTATTTCTTTCTCAAACTTGTTGCATGATGTGCATGAGTAAGATTTAATAGCATTCTCATACACTAAGCATTTAGTGCAAGATGAATTTGCATCAATTAATCCTAAAGTTTCATTTTCAAGTTTGAGTTCCTCCAACTCTTTGTTCAACTTTGAAATTTCTTTTTCTAAGTTGGAGATGACTTTCTTGGAGGATGAAACAAGTTTTGCAAGTTTAATTGATTCTTCATGCAAATCATTAAATGCATCTTGAAGTTCATCAAATGAAGGAGATAAATCAAGATTAGAGGATATTACCTCTTCATCACTCTCACAATCTCTAGCCATGAGACTTAGATTTGCAACTTCATTTTCAGAGTCACTTGATGAATCTATATCATTCTCCTCCCATGTTATGTATGCCTTCTTTCCTTTCTTGTCTTTGAAAGATTTCTTCCCAAATTTCTCCATCTTCTTTTTGTAGATAGGGCATTCCATTTTCATGTGACCTGGTTGATCACATTCATAGCATCTTGGGATTGGGGAAGATTCTTCACCCTTTTTGAAGTTCTTCTTAGGGATGAAATTTGATCTTCTTTGATTCCCCTTTTTCTTTAGAAACCTGCCAAATCTTTTCACAAAGAGACTAAAACTTTCATCATTTTCATCCATACCTTCTTGTTCATCATTGTCTTCTTCATCACTTTCTTCATGTGGAGAAGATGAGACTTTGAGTGCAATTCCTTTCTTCTTTTTGTCATTCTCTTCATGTTGATTGAGTCTTGTAAGTTCCAACTCATGTTCTTGAAGTTTCCAAAGAGAGTGGCAAGAGACATAGTGGCCAAATCCTTTGATTCTGCAATAGCCGTCACTTTGGTTGCCATTGCCTATTTAAACATCTCAACACTTTGTTAATAAGATCCTCATTTGGAAATGTCTTTCCCAAAGAGGCAAGATGATTAACAATATGAGTAAATCTCTTTTGCATGTCTTGAATGCTTTCATTTTGATTCATTCTAAAGAGTTCATACTCGTGTGTGAGAGTGTTTATTCTAGATCTCTTAACTTCACTAGTGCCTTCATGAGTGACTTCTAAAGTGTCCCACATTTCTTTTGCACTTTTACAATTTGACACTCTAAAGTACTCATCCATCCCAAAGCAGAAGTGATTATGTTCTTGGCTTTCAAGTTATATTGAACTTTTCTTTTATCTTCATCACTCCACTCATTTCTAAGCTTTTCAATTTTCTTATCTCCTGCTATTTTGTAGGAATGAAAGGACCATTTTCAACAGCATCCCATACATCTAGATCTATGGCTTCTATAAAGATTTGCATACGAGTTTTCCAATAATGATAACCATCACCATTGAAAATAGGAGGCCTATTGATAGAGTTACCTTCAGGAAAGAAAGAGTTTGATGAGGCCATAACTATTCTTGAAGCGTTTAAGCCTTATACAAGAATCTAGCTCTGGTACCACTTGTTATCCAAGTGGCCTCAATGAACTCAAGAGGGGGTGAATTGAGTTCAAAAACTTTTTCTTAGATTTCACACTCTAATCACTTTTTCAAAGAGTTTTAAAGATATGACTCAAAAACTTAATTTAATAATGCAATTGCAAGAGATTTATGAATGTAATTATGTATATGAACATGATTAACAGACAATGAAAAATAAATTTGCAATAAACGTAAAGAGATAAGGGAAGAGAAATTGCAAACTTGGTTCATACCTGGTTCGGTCACCTCTTGTGCCTACATCCAGTCTCTCAAGTAACCCACTTGAGAGTTCCACTATCACTTCAATCTTTACACTTTGAAGAGCACTCTTACACCTTGGGATCCCTCACCCTTGTATTTGAGTCTCTTAAGAACCAAGAGATGCCCCACTCTTGTTCTATCAAGGGATGCCCCACCCTTGTACACAAACTTGAAAAAGTATTACAAGATATCACTCTGAATAGAGTAGATGTTACAAATTGAAGCCCTATAAGGTTTCTCAAGAATAAGACAATTTGGCCAAGTATTGATCTCAAAGATTGATGATTGATAATGATTGAAGAAAATGATCTTTGTAGTATGTTTTCTATCTTTAAAGTGTGTTAAAAACAGGTATTTATAGAAAACAATTTGTGTAGACCGTTAGGAATTGATCCCATAGGATGTGTCTCTTCAAAACACACCTTTTCACACATTTTAGGGCATGGTAATCGATTACACTAAGTTGTAATCGATTACATAGTTCAAATATTTGAAAACAAGCAACGGTCACTTTGGTAATCGATTACATTTATTGTGTAATCGATTACACGTGTGAAATTTCAAATTCTGAGTCTATGAACAGATTGGTAATCAATTACTTTATGTTGTAATCGATTACATGGATTTCAGAAAATGAAAAAAGAAAGGTTTAACATGATTTGAAGATATTCTTCCATTCTAAAACCATTTTAAAAGATCTTTGACATAAATCCAATCCTTTCAAATCAAACTTGTATTTTCACAAAACAAACTTCTTCATTAAGAACATATGAAATAATTCAAAATAAATTTTCCATAGATCAAAGTATGATTAACTAGAGAATGGCCAAATAGACTTATTAATGAAACCTTTTAACAAGATTAATCTAAGTTCTAGATATCCTAACCATAGGCTTGATCAAATGCTTGTACATCTTTAAGAACTCCATGTCATTTTGCTTCTATTCTTTTTGTCTCGTTTATTCATTGGCATCATCAAAACCTACAACATAGCACACTGAAAAGTGGGTTTAAGGCTTGGATTAGAGAAGAAAAAGCTAGAGAAAGTTTGGGAAAAAGATAGGAAAGATTCTAGTCTATTGCTTTGTGATTGTTTGACTATTTTTGCTAATATAAACTCGTGAGATATATTTGGAATTATGTTTATGAAATCTGAAATTTATTTTCAAGATTCATATGTATGAGTTTTTAAAGGTAATTGGTACAATAGGTATGTGTTTTATAGTTCAAGAACACTTGTGGATTGATTGAATTAATATAAGAGATTTATTAAGTAAATGAAGAGATTTTGATTCATAGAAGAAAAAGCTTGAAGTTCACCTAAGAAACTTGGTTTCTTTTCCTTGAAAGTTACAAGAATTATCACGCAACTAGTTTTACAAGTTTCTAATAAAATAAAATCTCATAAAAGATTATCAGATTTTCAAAAATCTTGTCACAGTTAAACTTTTATAGAAACATCTCATCAGCTTAGGCAGATTTTATAGAAAAATCTCACACAGTTCAGATTTTATAGAAAATTCTCATAATAGTTTAGTAGATTTTATGGAAAATCGTAAATATTTAACTATTTTCTTTCAGAAAAATCTCATAAAAGTTTACTAGATTTTACAAAAATCTTAAGTCTTTCCAAAATCTCGTAAAAAATTTAGTAGATTTTAGCGATAAATCTCATAAAAATTTAAGAGAAGTTTCATAAGACTCCAAGAGATTTTGAATAGAATATCTCATAAGATTTCAAGAGATTTTTGAGAGAATTATTTCATAAGAAATTCAGGAGATTTTCAAGAGAAAAGTCTCACAGGAATTTAGGAGACTTAATAGATAAAATCTCATAAGAGTTAAGGAGATTTCAAGGAAATCTCAAAGCAAAAGTATGAGATATAGAACTATTAAGAAGAGATTTTACTTTATAATTATGAGATTTCCTAAATAAATAATAAAGTTTCATACAAAGAAAGAAAACTTAAGAAATAAGCTTTATGTAATATTAATTGCTTAGTGGTAAGCTTATGAATTCAGGTAGTAGTAGACGTGCTACTCCCTTAGAACTATATCAGGTTGTAACGCAAGCGTTACATCATTATGAGAAAAGGGATGTCCTAAGAATAGCGAGACTATTCAGATGAGATGTAGTAGACGTACTCCATCTAGTGAACTATATAGGTTGTAACGTGACGACATTATATCATTGACAGGACGATCCATAGAGAAGTATATCAGAAGAGTCCTATGACTTCTACCATTAAGTTTAAAATTATCTAACAAAACTAAGTCACAAGAAATAATGATACTAACTACTAAAACCTTTATGTAAACAACCAAAATACCAAGTAATTAGTTATGAATCCTATGATCTTTTTATTCTCAAGCATAAGTGCACTATAACACTATATTTAATGAGTAAAGGAATAAGCAAGCTAGTTATTTTAAAATAAATCGAAGATACTTTAATGATTTTAGCACTATGTCAGATATCATTGTGTAGTAGACTAGTATTTTTCCTATTGGGAATCTTTGATTCTCATTCCTGTTATCATATTTTCACATAGATTGCAATGATGGTGATTATATTGTGGGGATCCTTAGCGTTTTGGCATCATGGTCCAGACCTTTTGATAAACCGATATTAGAGAATTTAATCTTTTTTTCTTCTTTTAATTGATCTTGAGTAGTATCATACCTAGACTAGAGGGTTCTTCGTGAACTAGGATAAGGGTTTGATACAGTTATGTCTATGGTTGATTTGTCATCAGATAATACAATTATGTATTTATGATATATTATTTATGTTCAAATTTACCGACTAGAGAACGCGTTTTATGTTTGTCAAAAAGAGGCTCATATGTGATATATATATAATCCTCTAAGATCAAGCAGAGTTATTAAGTAACAGCTACTCACTATAAGGTTATGGCTTAAGCATAGCTTTATGGTAGGAAGGGTGTTACAACGTCCTTTTACATGTTTAGCTAACTTTATTAGTTTAGAAAGCTCACTTTCTAACGTCTCCAACACTACTTCCGCTGCACTTCAAGGTCACAACTTGATAGTACTTTGATTAAGCTTTTCAGGATCTAAGAAGGAAAGAAAAAAGAAACACAGACGATTCAACCCCCTCTTTTTGTGTGCGTTTTTACTTACAAGTGGCATCAAAGCTTGGCCTTAAGGGGTTGAGCATTCTAATGATTGTAGAAGACAAGGGACAGATGACAGAGAATATTCATATAGCATAGGGACACTCTATTAATAGACTGCCATTCTTTGATGGTAGGGGTTATGCTTACTAGAGAGATCAAATAGAGTTGTTCATAACATACACAAGTCTTGACTTGTGGGAGATAATACAAGAAAGAGATTTTGTTCCAAGAGAGGAAGTTCTAGGAATAGATGAGCACCCTCAACTTCAAGAGAAATTACTCATAGTAGGTGGACAGAGCAACACAAGGCCAGAGTTTAACTGAACTCAAAAGTTAAGTACCTACTCACGTGTGATCTAAGCAAAGTTGAATATGAAAAAATCATTACTTATGACACGGTAAAGGAAATATGGGACAGAGGCATATGTTGCACGAATGCACTGATCAAGTGAAAGAAACAAATATCAGGATGCTGGTTCATTAATATGAGATCTTCAAAATGACAGATCAAGAAAATATTGATGAAATGACCATAAGGTTTATGTATATTATAAACAACTAAAGGGATTAGGCAAAAGATATTCTAACTCGAGATGGTTAGAAATATTCTAAGAAATCTCCCTACCAAATGGCTGCCTAAGGTCATAGCCATTCCTGAGGCACAAGATCTTCAAACTCTCGACCTGGATGCATTCATTGGGTAACTTAAAACCCATGAGGTAGTGCTCTCGGAATACATGGTGAATCCACAAAGAAGAGCAAGTCCATGGCCTTAAAGTCATATCATTAAAAGGCAAACAAATCTAGCAATGAAAGTTGCTGAAACCTTTGATGAAAGGAAGAGATCGATAATAAGATAGAAGAAGAAGATGGAAATGAACTTTCCATGCTGGTGAGAAAGTTGTCCAAAGCCTAGAGAGGTAAGATGAAGAGAAGAAGGGACATCAATCTCAAAAAGGACAAAAAAGAAAAAATGAAGCCTGAAAGTGTCATATGTTATAACTGGAGAGAAAGGACACATCAAACTAGAATGTCCTAAACTCAAATGGCCACAGAAGTTCATGCCTAGGAAGAAAGGGATGATGGCCATCTGAGCAAATCTAAAGAAAAATGATTAGAAGATCAAGGAGGAGATGGATATTGCCAACCTATGCTTCATGCCAGGTTACCCATCAGAAAGTGAACCAAGTTAAACAATTCTAATTCTTCCTATGATGAACTATTATCGTTATATGAAGAGTTGCTAGAAGATTCTCAAACTCTTTCTTCTCACTATCTTAACCTGAAAAAGGAACATAAAAAGATTGCTTTAGAACTTAAAATGGCCAAGACAGAAGCTCAGAATCTAAGGCTTGAAAGAAAATGACTGAAGGGAGAAAACAAGATTCTAAATATAAAATTCAATTGCTTTAGATCTAAAGTTGCAAGTCAAAGTGAAAACACTTAGAAGGTTATTTTGAGCTTAAAAGAACTTCAAAGCTTCTTAAATCTGACCTAGAAAAAGTGGTGAAAGGATAAAAAAAATCTTGATCTAATGCTTAGAGGTCAACGGCCATATTTTAAAAGGACTGGGTTGGGATATGAAGAAGAATTTGATGACAAAGGAAAACCAACTCTCCTCATGAAAGTAAAGAATAAGGCTTCTTGTACTTTCTATTTTAAGAAGGAACATCCACCTGACAAATGCTTAATGAAAAAGAAGTTTGTCCAAAAAGTTGGAAGACCTCCTTCTCAAAAGACTAACTCAAGAGGACCCAAGAAAATCCAGGAACCTAAAATAAAAATTGTGCTTGTTTTAGGTCTATCTGAGAACACATGTGGAACATGACAATAAGTGGTACATGGATAGTGGCTGCTCAAGGCACATGTCCGAATCTAGAAAGTGATTCAAAAATCTACGACCTAAAAGCTCTGGATCAGTAAAAGTTTGCTAATGGAGGTAAGGCTAAGGTCACAGGTATAGGAAATATTGGTAAGGATGATTCTCACCAGATTTTGATGTCTTGCTTGTTGATGGTCTGGCTCACAACTTATTAAGTATTTGCCAGTTCTGACCAAGATTTTAATGTCATTTTTAATGCTCATGCACGCAAAATAGTTAGTCCTACTTTGGACAAGTTATTCTATCTAGTAAGAGGCATGACAACATATATGTGTTATTCCTAGATGATCTGAGAGATCAAGATGTAAAATGTCTCACATCCTTCATGGATAATAAGTGGTTATGGCACAAGAAGGTTGGGCATGCTCATATGAAGCTTATTTCTGAGCTCTCTTAGAAAGAGCTTGTTAAAGGCTTACCAAAGATCAGATTTGACAATGACTTAAATTGTGATTTATGTGAAAAGGGTAAGCAAACCAAAGCTTCTTTCCATAATAAGCATGTGGCTTCAACCACCAGACCAGTTGAGCTTTTACATATGGATCTCTTTGGACCAACCAAACTGCTAGCCTTGTTGAAAAGAAATATTATCTTGTCATTGTGGATGACTACTCCAGATTCACATGGGTCATCTTTCTAGCTTCTAAGGATGAGATATTTGAAATATTCAAAGTTTTTGCAAAACGTATTTGTACAAAAAGGATTCCCAAATCAGCCTATTAAGATCTGATCATGGAGAAGAATTTGATAATCATAATTTTGAAGAGTTTTGTGAAAACCATGGCATCCTTCATGAGTTTTCTACACCTAGAACTCCCCAACAAAATGGGGTTGCTGAGAGGAAAAATAGAAGCTTATAGGAAATGGCTAGAACAATGCTTTTAGAAAGTGGTTTATCTAAAGGTTTTTACAGAGGCAGTAAACACCTCATGCTATATGCAAAACAAAATCTTTCTAAGGCTAATCTTCAAGAAAATTACTTACAAGCTATGGAAGGGTAGGAAGCCCAACATTTCATACTTTCACATCTTTGGCTCATCATGTTTTATCCTTAACACCAAGGATAAACTTGCAAAGTTTGATCCTAAATTTAATGATGGTATTTTCGTAGGATACTTCTCTATCTCTAAAGCTTACAGAGTGTACAATGAGAGAATGCTATGCGTTGAAGAGACTATTCACATCAAGTTTAAGGAGCTCAAGAAGCACTTTGCGATGATCTCGAAGAACTGGAAGAAAGTCTTGAAAGAATAAGTCTAAAGGAAACTTTTGATAGTAGGAAGATGAAAAACAAACCATCAAAAAGTAAGCTCCAGAACATAAGCACTTCAGAAAGTTTGCTCAAAACTCCAAAGCAATCAAAAATTAGCATTTCTGAACACGAAGAAGAGCAATTGAAGATGAAGGGAAGCTGAAGAACCTCAAAGCCACAGAAACTACAAGGGAGTTTCTAATTTAAAGGTAGTTTCTCAAAACGAGTTCTTGGAGATATTTCCAAGGGTGTGAGAATAAGATCATCCCTTAGAAATACGTCAAAATTGCTTTCATCTCCACCATTGAACCTAAATGCATTGACAAAGCTTAGAGTGATCAAAGTTGGGTGGATGCTATGCTAGAAGAACTAGACCAGTTTGAGAAAAGTAAAGTTTGGACACTTATTGAAAGACTAAAAGGCAAGACCATTATTGGTACAAAGTGGGTGTTTAGGAATAAGCTCGATGAAGTAGGCAAAGTAATTAGGAACAAAGCAAGATTGGTTGCACAAGGTTATAATTAACAAGAAGGAATTAATTATGATGAAACCTTTCCACTAGTAGCTAGGCTTGAAGCCATTAGAATGGTACTTTCTTTTGCTACCTTCATGGGATTCATTCTCTACTAAATGGATGTTAATTCTACATTTCTAAATGGATTCCTCTCTTAGGAAGTTTATGCGAAGTAGCCTCCTGGTTTTGGGAATAAAGACCTTCCCAACCATGTTTTCAAGCTAATGAAGGCTCTTTATGGTTTGAAATAAGCTCCTCAAGCTTGGTATGATAGAGAGTACCTTCTTGCTGAAGAATAGGTTTACTCTTGAACAAGATAATAACTTTCTAACTATCCAAATATATATTGATGACATCATATTTGGCACTATTAATCATTCTCTCTGAAAAGTTTTCAAAATTAATGCAGAGTGAATTTGAGATGAGTATGATGGGTGAACTAAAATTCTTTCTTGGTTTGCAAACAAAATAGCAAAAAGAAGGAACCTTGATCTATCAAGAAAAATATACAGAGGAGCTTTTGAAGAAATTTAATATCGATCAAGCTAAACCAATAAGCACCCCATGCATCCATCTCAAATCATTAATGCCGATGAGAATGGTGAAAAAGTTTTAGAAAGTAATTATCGTGGAATGATTGGTTCATTATTGTACTTTATAGCTAGTAGACCAACATTCAATTAAGTGTGGGAATTTGTGTTAGATTTCAATCTAATCTAAAGCAATCACACTTAAATGTTGTTAAGAGAATTCTTTGATATTTATTAGGTGCTACTAATCTTGGCTTGTGGTAAGAGAAAGGTAATTCTTATGAGATTGTAGGTTATTGTGATGCTAATTTCGCTGAGATAGAGGTGAAAGCAAAAACACCAGTGGTTGCTGCTATTCTCTGGAAAAGCCTGATCACATGGTCACGCAAAAAGCAGCATACAATTGCTCTCTCTACTTGAGGCTGAATATGTAGCTGCAAATTGTTGCACCCAGATGCTATGGATAAAGAACTAGCTAGAAGATTATCACTTGAGGTATTCCAAAATCCCTATTTCCTGTGATCATACTAGTGCTATTAATCTTGCTAAAAATCCTATCTAGCACTCTAGATCCAAGCACATTGATGTTAAACATCATTTTATCCATGATCAAGTTAAAAAAGGAGATGTTGGGTTAATGTTTGTGAATCCTGAATACCAAGTGTCAGATATATTTACAAAGCCATTACTTGAAGATTGATTTTGTTTTTTGAAAATGCTTTTAAATTTAAGTGTTTTTTAAATATACATAAGCATTCACGCACAAACGATCTTCTGGATACTCTATCTTTCTCCATAACTCCCTAGCTGAAGCCTAAAAGAAGAAATTAGTTTGCAAGACCATATATCAAATTGAAGATCAAAATTCTTGTCTCCAGGTTAAGAAAGAAGATGGATTGCCAAAAAGAAGAGATGAGGATCAGAAAATGAAGAATATATGGGGTCATAGGATTCAGTATATGAAGATGAGCTTATGTTGAGTATATGGTGAGTAAATAGTGAAGCTCAAAAGAAAGACCTTTAGAAAGTGCTCTTAAGAGTTAGAAACCACTATCTCTAAAGAATGATGAAAAAGTGGGATAATTATCACTCTTTTGAGTTTTCTCTCTCCCACGTTGCTTTACCTTTAGTCAATCACGTCACATCACTTAAATAACCCCCTCTCCTCACACATCACCTTTTTCTACCTTCATCTTCAACCTCAAACACCTACCTCAAATGTTTCATCTTCTCTTACTCCTCTCTTAACCAACCTTCTTCTTAAACCCACGTATCCTACCGGAACCTCTCTACCTTGCTTCTATTTACCAAAATCCTTTCGAACTTTAACATTTTTTTTCTACCAATGGTTGAAGGAAAACATTACTCTGTCACATCGCTAACATGGAACACTTCTTATGTTTAATGAACCTCACCACCAACAACACTACACTGACCACTTTCTCACGGCCTGTAGCCCTTAGGGAAAGGCTTAGCTAGGAACAGATGGTTCAAGTTCTTACCCTTTGGAGGTCATCTCCTGCCAAGGATGGGAAGGGTTTCTAAGCTTCTGATCTGGTCTTCACTCTGGATGGTCACCGCTTTCTATTCCTAGTTGGTTCAAGTATCCAACTTGATGCTAACCTCTTATATCAGAGGCATTGATATGGAGCTAAGCATAATCGACTCTCCAATGTCGTTCATGCTCCTAACAAAGGTGTCAGATGCTCATATGAGGAATTGGTTTACGACCCTTGGCATCACAGGAGAAGAAGTATCCAAATGTCTCAAGACTCTCCAAACATCAACCTCAGGAGATAACCACAGCTATGTTGAACTCTAAAGCTCGTCAAGTCTTCACCTTAATTCAGTTCTCTATTCTTCCGCATCTAGGGAGCACTCATTTCTAGTTGGAATGGACTACCATGCTTTTGTTTTGTCTTTTGATAAAAAGAAAGGTAAACTTGCCCATGGAAAAGCATGTACTTGCAATACCCATTGGAAAACCAATGGTACAAGTATATGGAAGGAACTATGTACTTTCTAAGTTCTTTCAAAACCATAAGAAGAGCAACCGGCGCTTCATCTAGTGTCAGGAGATAGACTAGAATAAGAGATGTAGCTCTTGAAAAGGTAGCGGCAGAAGGGAAGAGGAAAAAATGAAGAATCATACTTCTTGAAGACAGTTTAATAGAGTAAAAGGCCTGAAATAATTATCAAATATGGGGGCTCACCTTGTAGATCATGCATGGCCTTAGATTTAGAATGAGACAAGTCAGGGTCTTCTCATTCGGAATCTTCTAAGAAGGAGATATCCTCAAAGAATGAGTCATCAATAGCAACTCTAAGAAAAGCTCACCTCAAGTAAATGCTCCTCTCCTCCAATCCAGTTGTTCCTGAACTATCTCTAGCTCAGATGCTGAGCCTCTTCAAGCCAACCTGCACCAGGGCACAGCTAAGTTTCATAGAAGCATAAATGATACTGCGAGAACAATGCCTCATCAACAACTGGCTGGATCAGATGGAAACGTTATTACGATGACATGAAGTGCTTCTATTAGAAATTCTTCATGAAATCAGGCGCCAGGGCTGATGATAGTGTTCCTGGATTCCATCACACCTCCTTTTTGTTGATGACAAAAGGGGAACAAATAGAAAGAAAATCTTGTGTTGAGAAAAATAGGGGAGTATGCTCTAAGGAGGAGAAAATTTATAGATCATCTTGCATTTCTTTTTCTATTTTTGTTTTGTTACTGTTGCATTTTTTTGTTGGTTAAACAATTTCAAGTTTTTACTTCTGTCTATCCCAACTACTCTGATAACTCACTTTTGCTCTGATACATCCTTTAATAGTTTGTTCCCTTGATTATTATATATATATATATATATATATATATATATGTATGTATGAATGTTTTAATACATGATATATTGGTGCTCTATTATGTTCTACATATATCATGTGCAAACTTATTTGAAAAGCATGACATTGGTTTTAAGCATTGTTTTACAAAACTCCATGCTTTGATATCTATGTGAAGAGCTCTTTATATATATGCTCATTATTTTGGGCTTTTCTCTGACTCAATTAGGAGTAATTGTAACACCCTAATATTTAACCTACACGTGGAACGTATTAAGATTCATTATTAGTTATTACTTCCTTTTAAACTCGTTTGTAAAATTACTTAATAGAAAATACAAGTAAATTTTTTTTTTTGAAATACATAAAACAAAATACAAGCCGTTGTGTACCAGCATGAGCGAAGCGTAAAATAGCAAAGAAATTAATCATACAATTTAAAAGCAATCAAGAACACATTCATCCATAGAAGCAAATATCATAGTATTAGATACCATAGTTGAACACATGTTTCTGAATATACTGAAATAAAGGCTAAATAAAGTCATGCCCATATAAAGTGGGAGAGTTGCAATACATAGAACAAGAAAATACATAAACAACAAGTATAGGGAAACCCCAAAAGATCAAACCCCCAGCTATAGCTACCCTCCCTCGAAACCTACTGGTGACACTGGCCTTATCCCTGGAAGGTACATACCCAATGAATTGGGTGAGCTTCTCGGTGCGTGCAAGAGAAGGGAACAAATGTGACCTCCTCGACATGGGCCCATCTCTGGCATTCAGCTAGCCTCCACTGGCATCATTGTTTCCTCACTGCCTATCCCGATGTCCATGGGGGACCGGGCAATCCTTGAATAGATGTGGGAAGGGAGTCCTCCGATGGGTTGGTCTTGGAACGCCTAACGAGGAACATACTCGGGGAAGTTGTGCACCACCGAAGCCGAAGGGCGAGCACAACAGTCTACTCATCACGGTCAGTCTCTCGAAGATCAGATCGTCGCCATATGATGAGGTAGGAATAAAGCGAAGCTGAACTGCGAACGGCATCCCATATATGCAAAAATGTGGAATAACGACCTTCAAAATGATACGCTGATGTCTCGGGTTAAAGTGCACCTCCCAAGCGTGTCAATGAAGACCACAAACGACGCCATTGCGATATGAAAACATAATGGGAAAAAGAAAGAAAGAGAGGGGTGAGAATCTTACTAAAAATCTCAGGGAACCTCCTATCCTAATGTCATCGTTTACATCCCAATGTAACACCCAATTTTTTACTGTCGTTTAGAAATTACCAAATTACCCAAGGTAATTTTTCATATAATTCGAGAGAACAATCCTCAATAAAGGAATATAACATTAGAAGAAAGGATAGGAGCAATTCATGCGAGAGTTGCAAACCCGATTTTCTGTACGTGTAAAATGACCAAAATTCCCCTGAGGTTATTTTACTAGAAAACGAGGATCGTGGGCCCCATCCATTCTCAAGGGGATGTTTTGATATTAATAAGAGATTGTTTGTGTTATGTGTGTTAATAGAGGAGAAGAATCCTAATTTTGAGCTCGACGCGAAATGACCAAAGCACCCCGCGCTTTAACTTTGATTGCGTGCCACTGAGCCCGAACCTCACTAAAATGTTTTAAAACATGTTTTTAAGCTATGATTAATCATTAGTTAAGCTCAGGTGGTCCGGGTAATTTTTAAGTAAAATTACCATTTCGCCCTCTTTATGCAGTTTTGCGAATTTTGAGATTTTTGATTCGTATAGCAAAACATAAGCAATATTAGGCTCAAATTAAAGGTTATTAGATTCTAATTATTAATCTAGAGTCAAAATTATTTATTTAGATTGATTAGAATGTAAAATTGCTTAAAAATACTCAAATTGCTTACTAATTCACCTAAGCCATTAATTGTAAATTCTCTAATTTGCAAAGATACCTACCTACACCTACATAATACATGGAACACACAAATTTTATCCTCCTTGGGCTGTAATGCACGAAATTTTGGTCCATAATGCATCAGAAAATTTGTCAAAGAATGCACAAAAACCAAGGTATGAAAACAAGGAACCATGAAAACATGATTCCATGTTTTAAGCCACCAAACAAGATGATTTTTCTTCCTTGTTTTCTCCTCAAATTTGGTCAGACTTTCCTCCTCCCTTTGTCCATTTATGAGCCTCAAAATCTCTATAAATAGGCATGCTTGAAGGAGTGTTAGAGGCCTTAGTTCATAACTTACACAATTCTAGTTTTTAGAAGCACCAAAAGCTTTCATTCTTCCTCCTCTTGGCTGAAACTTCTTCTCCCATTTCTCAAAGAGATTTTCTTTCATTTCACTCAAGGAAACCAAGTTCTTTTCCTTTCCTTCAAATAAAATTAGGTAGGGAGTTGTCTTTAAGCTTATTTCTATGCTTTGCTAAGTGTTGTTCTTGGTTCAAAATGATGATTTCATGGACTTTCCCTAGCTTTTCCATTCGGTTTTCTTCTTTCTTTTCCTTTGAACATTTCGGCCATAAGGCCTATATGGGAATATGATGATAGCTTGATGATGAGGACCTTGAGTGTTGGTTGTAAATCCATCACAAGTTAGGCCTCTAAAGCTTGAAAATTCCACTTGATGCAAAACTTTAAAGAATGATGTTTTTATGATGTAAAAATAAAGATCTTGAGTTTAGAACTTGAAAGATGTATTTTTCACTTTGTCTTGCTAAGATATATTGGGTTGAATTTATATTTCTCTAAAGTCTTGGAGGAGCTCTAGTAAAGAAATAAAATGAACTTGTATCCATGTTTAAGTTTATGCCTTGCATAACCATGTTTACTTTCTATGTCATCACTAAATTCTCAAGAATGAATAAATGAACTTGCATATTCATGTTAAATTTCCAAGCTTGCATTTCATGTTTATATTTCAAGTTGTCACTTAATCTTCAAAGATAATAAAGAGGATGCATCTCATATTTATTTTATGCTCTCACTTTATTTTATAATGGCTAAAAGAATCAACGCATGAATGTTTATTTTATGTCATCACTTAAAGATCCTAGAGTTCAAAGACTTGCCCAAGTATCACAAGCAAAGTTGGAACTATGGTAATAAAAACTCTAAAGCTTCCTTAAGATTATGGGAGTCAAAGAATTTATTCTTTAAAAAGTCTTGAGTTTGGAGCTTAATAAGATGTAATAAGAATTCTCTTCTCCCTTCACCTCCAGGACGGACTACGCCTCAGTTTCTTAAGATTCTCTCCTCCACTTGTCCAGACTACCGCTTCAGTTTCTTGCATATCATGTTTATAATTCCAAGTTATCACCTTATAAAGACACTATTAAAATGAGGTTACATAGCATGTTTATGATTCTAGTTATCACCTAAATCTCTAAAGCTCAAGACTTGCTCCTTTTATCTTAAGTGAGAATTTTAATTGTGAAGATTCTTTCAATATATAAATCGGCCTCATAATTAAGGTAGGCCCAAAGTGATTTTAAATAGCTACTGATTTAGTTCTATAATTTCTTTCAAGATTAACAAAAAGAATTAGTTTCTAAAAGAGTTTTAAGGCTTTGCAAAGATTTTATAGGAAACTAGTATCTTACATGTACTTAAAATGTAATTTTAAGCAATTATGTGAGGTTCATAATTCAGCCACTAATCTGATTTTAGTACTACTGTATGATGATGGTTTAATATGTTTGAAGTTGTGATAATTATGGTTTATTTCTAAAGGAATGATTCTATACATGTTAGAGATAAAACTAGCTTCCTAGAAAACCGTAAAAGCAAGATTTCTAGAACTTTAGAGAATGAAATTTATGCATTCTATCCAGAGCCTTTAGTGGCCTTAAGAACCAGGTTCTATTATGTTTAGATAAGGGAGAATGATTCATAATTGATTTAGTAATTAATTTTAGCACTGGAAGGAAAGGGAACGAGAAAGGGTTAAAAATGTAACTTTTAGCACACCGTGAAGCCCTAAATATAACTTGTTGCCTATGCTGTCCCATATAGTTTAATAATGTTCTTAAGGCATATAATTATTGGTAATGATGATAATGAATCATTTAGATGCATGATTAATTAGTTTGATAATTGAGGTTACCGATTCTAAAGTTTATAGTTTTTCGATAAGAATTTATGATGATGGTTCTTTGAAGTTTAAAATGATAAGTCTATGTAGTGATTTGATGCTTATTAAGTATTTGATATCATTGAATGATTTCCAGGCTTGCATGTTATAGTTGCTGTTGCAAACAATGAGAATGCTTATGCATAAAATAATGAAATATTCTTTATTATTTAAAAATTTACCCTTGTTGCTGAAGAAAGTATATTACGTAAAAGTGTAATTTGGAAAGTTCTGCTAGGAAAGACTTGGTATTTAAGCGTGTCCATTTGTGACCCACCTCTCTTTCCTGGAATCTCCCAGATGCATGATTACAGTTGGTATATATATTATTCCAGAATAAGACTATAAATGAGAAAATGTTATGAATGATTATGAATTGAGAATTGTATTATGATATAACATGCAAAGACATAATGGTGACTTAAATTTATGAGAAAATGATCCTTTGGACCCATCAGATTATAGGTGGTGAAGAGGTGATTCTTGCCCCCTAAACCATTCTCTCAAAAGGGTAGAGTTGGAATTTTAACTTATCAAAAGGGATAAGTATATGCTAGTGACGACTATTAAGGTATGAGCTCATAACCTAGATTACTCCCAAAAGGGTGGAGTATAGGGTGGCCCAGGAAAATGATGATGAAAGTAGCTTTAAGTCACCTAAGGAACTAAGTAACGTATTATGTGACTATGATGATCTTCTATGCATAGTATTTATGAGATAATGATGAGAAATATGATATTCTTCTATGTATAGTATTTATGATACGATGATAAGGAATATGATGTTGTCTTATGCATAATTATGTTATTATATATGAAAGGAAAAGTTCATTATAAACATGACATGCTAAGTTTATGATGCATTATAAGACGCATGATTAAAATGAACGGACCTCGGTAAAGTATATTTCCGAACTAAATAAATGAATCTTAGCATGCTCACATTTTCATAATGAAACCCGAGGTTCCTGGGGACGATGATGATGACACGATGCATATGGGGTGAGTACCCTATTGAGATTCTTTTATAAGTTTCTCATTTCCTCTTTCTTTCTTTCCATCTCGTCTTCAGAAAGTGATGGTGATGTTCGTGATCCCGTTGATGCTCTCACCTGGTAGATGCACGTGATCTTGTGAACCAGCTTATTATCCTTGAGGAACGTATTGCTAGACCTTGAGCATGAACTCGGATATCTATTCCTATCTCTGAAGTGTTATAAATAGGTGCCGTTAATAGATGTTTTTCCATCCATATATTATTTATGTTTTGTTCGATTGCCTACATCTAGCTTAACTCTGTTGGTAGGCAAAATATCTATGTGAAATGTAATTATGGATGTCATATGATGGAGCCAATATGATGTGTTCTTCATGATATGTCTGTTCATTTCTGCTTTATTAATTATCGTTCACGTTATGCGCGGCTCACGTTTT